>CM064481.1:18919279-18944630 GCA_032716605.1 Paralithodes platypus
TGACTGGCAAATGATACGTGTGAACATCTGCCTGCTAGGAAGTTGGCCAGCCACCTTTTTGTGCTGTTGTGCAGGTTGGTGTTCATAGATTTTCTTTGTTAGCGTTGTGGGCGGGGGATGGCATCGAAGACTTTTATAATGTTGATTGTGGCAACGTGAGTGATCTGTGTGGTGGTCTGGCCGAGTTGATACCGTCAAAAGCTCTTTGGGGGGGTTGTAAGGTCTGTAAGACAGAGTGTTTTGTGGAGTGCAGTGGCCCTGAAGTCATGTTGTGTTGGACACCTAGGGGGTAGAGCGTGGTGGGGTTCAGTTTGTAATACAAAGGCGTTCTAAGACTTTTGGAGGTGGGTGCACAGGAGTGTGATAGGGTGGTTGTGAGGAGGGTAGCGTTGGGATCTTTGTTGGATTTGGGGAATGTAATGATGATACCATGTGTTAACACCTTACAAGCAGCCTAGGCGGTAATTATATGTACCGCCCAGCGGGGGATTTTGGCCATAAATGGGGTTGTTTCCGTGCTCTTTTTCATGCAATAAACAAGACCCAGAGCGTAATAAACCAGTATGTTATATAACCTGAAAGGTCTTAAATTGCGCTTTCCAATGACACCCGAACCATCCTTCTACGATCACTGGTTGGTCTTGCAACGATTCGTGGCAACCGAAGGGCAAAATGGCTATAAAGTACGGTAATTTTCTTGTACCATTATTACGTGTGTAGCGACCGTGTGAGTGAGGGTGGAGGAGGGTGAATAAATCTCAGTTGGTCCACGGCGGCCGTGGCAGACGCGGTCAGCGCGGTAACCTATGCTCCTCCCACAGCTCCCGCTCTCTCTGATAGCTGAGCACATTACACGTGCTCAAAATTGCACTCGACAATAGCCGGGTGCCGCCACATAGGCCCTATTTATTTCACAATCGGACATAGCCGGGCGCCGTTCAGTTAGGGTTAATAGATACACGGAAGCAACCGCACTCACTGGAAATCCTGGAGACAACCTCCCGGAATCTGTGCCGCATAGAAAACAGCCAAACGATGACGTCATCAGCCAGCACTACGACGCGGCCGGCCTACGGTTGTCTACAAAACACTTGATAGGGATACTCCCACATCCGGAGATCTCCTGCAGATACTCGCCAAATACACAGCAGTACTTACTAGCCACCATCCAAAAGTGCCAGGGTCTCCGCAGCAAGAGGTTTGGACTTGACCGCCCGTCGATACCTTCCTTGGATTGCCAGTAAATAGGGGCCTCTCACATTATCAGTGTCGCACAGAAAGATGATAAAGCCTCCTTGAGACCCCATGGTCCCTGCAGGTTGGCGAATGATGCGTCCAGCATAGCACTCAATGTGGCACTCATCTAAAGGTGCCCAATCTTCGGAATTAATATTCAGGTTCTTAATATGTCAGACACCTAAGTAGCCTTTTGAAGCTGAAACACTCCAGTTGCGCACACATCGAACGCTTATATCTGGGCGAGTGTGAGTAGGCCATCCAATTCAGTTGCCCGATCAACGCACGATATTTCGTTCTCTCCTGGTCTGACAAATCAACTAGTCTTCTCTAATGCGCGACGCTTGCTAAGTGTAACCGGAGTCCAATGATGCTCAATACTGAAACTGTGTTGATTGTGGGATACTACCATCCTCCTGTGGTAAACTACGTTGAGCCCCACCATACTTAAAAGGCACGTGGAATCTGACAGTCCCGACTGGAAAAGGGACCTGCGCAAACAATGGTTTTATGGACTTGTTGCTCAAAATTCACAGTACCAGCCCACAAGAAGTCATCAACCATATATGCAAAATGATACCCTCTGGTCCACCACTTTGACTCCAACGAAAAATAATGCAGGGTCCAGGGACAATATTTTGGCACCTAGACATATCAGCTGGTCCTTCACCCTCATGTTACCATTGCACTGGCTGACATCGAACAAACCATACAGTCTTCCGCAGACGCCACAATAAACCATTGTCGAACTCGGGAGGAGGTCGCAGGTACAGGTCACACTATATCCACAGTTTCCCACGACGTAAGATCTCTGTCCAGATCCATCCAATTAATGTACCATCTTTGTCACTCCTAATGTTGTAGCAGTTGGGGTATCTACCAGTCATCTTCCCAGCACGACTAACAATTTTGCCTGATATCCACTCACCACTCGTTTTATCAATACCCTTGATCCTTTGACCCACTTTAACTTTCACTACATTACGTTCAGACACACCTTCAATTGCACCGGTATCTGTCTGACGTATGTCACCGGGGGGACCTCCACAGCAACCTGACCCCCACCACCCACAACATCAACAATGTTACCAGTGTGTTCGTCATCATCCGAGTCTAGGTCTGAATCTACGAATCTAGGCACCCCATTACCACGTTCACTAGGTACATCCAGACTATGGGGAGATGAATGAGGCACATCCTCATCATTTGACACTGCAGCAGTATCAACACTGGTAGGTGCCATGGCAATTCGATATGTGTGTACCCTAACACACATTCCACCGTGCTTCACCAAAAACTGATTCCCGTCTCTCCCTATTATTGTACCAGGTCCGCGCCACTTATTACTGTCTAGACGCTTGTAGTAAACATCATCTCCGTAGTGTACGTCTCCAGGGTCGCTTACCCGCACATTATGACTAAGTGCTCTAGTCAGCCTTTCACTAGATTCCGCTATGGTAAATGCTCTTCTTGCTGCATGAAGAGGAGTCAGGTTAGCCTTAACTATACCCGAAGGTGTGGCCTCTCTGTCTAGCGCTGGCAGGTTATCATGAAAGGCTCCAGGAATCCCAGGGTTCTGGCCAAACACCAACTGGTTAGGCGAGAAACCTGAGAAGGTTGACAGTGCGTTCCAGGCAGCCACAGCCCAAGCCAGAGCAACATCCAGACTACAGCCAGGACAATCCGCTAAAATCTTGCTAACCATTCCACCCAAGACAGCATTGAGCCTCTCACAAGCACCATTACTCCAAGGGCTTTCAGCTGCCGTAGTCAGTATCTTAACATTAAATGCCTCACCCAGAGACCTCATGTCTGAATTATTAAATTCACAGCCATTATCTGACAATATTTTTCCTGGGGCACCAAATAACACAACCCAACTGGCGGGTGCCCAACCCCGAAAGGGGTTGAAATAGGGGAGCTATCCCCCCGCCAAAGGCGGCTTTCTAGGGCCTTTCCTAGCTGATGCTGAGAGGAATGGGTTCTAGTCATGTGGTGATGGGCTGGTCTATCAGAGTGAGAGCTGAGCAATCTCTGCCATACCCATAACTTACTCTGACTGTTCCTTTAACTTATATATTTTCTAGATCTCAAGTGACGGCGTCTCTTCCGTGGATTGACCTCCCAATCTACCAAGATTGGAAGCCAAAGCGTCACATTTTTCCCTTGCCCCTCAACTTTCTCTTCATAATTGCTGAGGGGCACAGGGCCCTGGGTGGGGCTTTGGTTTCCCGGGCATTTCCGCACCCTCCTTAGCTTCCCGCCATGGAGTGGCTTCGGTCACCCAGGCTTTATTGTGGTCGGCGGGGAGGGTTCTGTTGGGGCACTCGGTTATGGCCTTGGAATTGCTCGGGGCCTTAGGGCTGTTCGGCCAGGCAGCTTGGGGAACAACAACAACAACAACAACAACAACCCAACTGAGAAATACCCCACGAATAATAGTGCCCGCATTCTTGTCAGGAATAACCACAGATGTACAATATCTTGTATACAGGTCCACTATCACCAAGAAATATTTCTTGCCCCACGACTTAAGGTCCATAGCAATCACCTCATTAAATCTGTTAGCCATCGGGACACCTACCACTGGTCTCGGGCTCGGTTTCTTATACCTTCTACACACTGAACAATCATTTGTCACTTTATCGATCCTCCGTTCCAGGTTTGAGTCCCTGATATCGGCATCCCTTACAAGCTTCTTCAATTTCTCTACTGTAGGGTGTCCAAACTGACAATGAAGTTTCAAAGCTTTCTTCTCTAGGTCCCCGTCTTTGGATAAGGCCAGAGCCACAGTGATACCAACTGCCCGTCTAGTCAAGCCGATAGACTGCAACAGATAGTGTTCTGATGATGAGGTTTTCAAATTGATGATTTTTTTCTTTCCATTCACTTTGATCTGAATTGTTTCACAATTTATATCATTTTTGGCTCTTTTCATAGAAGCCCTACTCAGTAACAACGGTAAATTACATCCTCACCACATCAGTAGTAATATTGGCACGCATATCCCCTATACAACAGGAAACGTAACTTTCTTGTAGGAAGTCACGGAAATACCATTGCCAAAAGTGAAGCTGGAATTAGAGCATTCCTCTTTCACAAGTCTGCGCTCATGGTCAGTCAACCATTGTATGTACTCGTCGAGCCAACATGAACCACACACAGTGTTTGTACAACCCGTATCTAGGACAGCACACCCTTTTGATTCACTCACTAGTTTCAGTAATTTGTCTTCGCTCACAATACTATTCACATAGCCCACGCATAAGTTCACTGGTTCCTCATCGTACCCACCATGTCCCCCTCTGTTCTCATAGGCATCAGGGTAATCACGTGCCCAGTGGATATATTGATTCACAAATAGCACACTTAGTTATTTTACCATGTGCCCCCACTGGGTTTTTCTTCCTCCTGTCCTGTCGTTGATGTCCTCTCTTACTACGCACAACATTCATAGCCTTGCTGTCCACGCCAACCACGTCTACCTCGACTGTTTCCGCTCACATACAGGGCTTCCTCACTTTCACCATCATTGCCCTAATATCCCACAAATAAAGGTTCCGATTTTACCTGTATGTGGGCGCTATGTCCCATCGCACCACTCGAAAAGATGCGGTTGAGCGTACACCTTCATATTTGCGTACGATTATCACCTGGGTTGCCGACATGACTAATTGCTTCTCCCTATCCTCCACCACACAGGAGGCCAATAACATAAAGGCACAATGAATCATCAAGTTGCAATCCTTGTTTGGTAACTCCGTGGTACGCATGTTCGAATTCTGACACCAAATTCCTTTATCTTCTGCCTTCTCCTTCCTCCGTAGGCTATATAAGGCCTCAAATGCTGCAAACTTCCTTCTACCTTCATTGACCAGGAATATGTCATCAAGCCTTTTCAATAACACTTCCACGCCATCGTCGGCCTCCAATGTGGCCTTATCTATTTAAGAAGAGGCAATTCTAGCCCTCCCGGAAAGTGACAGATGGATCGCCAATGCCCTCTTTTTCTTATCAATCGTTGTAAGTCGACACCAAAACACCCACATCTCCTTCCACATTTCGTATTCTTCATCATGTTCTAATTTCGGAGGCCACTTCAAGTGAGCACGCCATAATGCCCGAACTACGCTCTGCTACCAATGTTAATAGATACACGGAAGCAAACGCACTCACTGAAATCCTGGAGACAACTCCCGGTCGTCCGCATAGAACAGCCAACCATACGTCCATCCAGCCGATGACGTCATCAGCCAGCCTATGACTCGGCGGCCTGCCATTGGCTCGAGGCGGATGAGCTTCGTGCAGGTCGAGCCAGTCAACCTGCGCCACTTTGGCGTGACTGTGCTAATATATTAACACCATGCTTCCAAATGACTGGTACCGAATTGTGTTGTGTGAATAACTGTAGTTGTTGTTGTTGTTCTTCTTCCCGAAGCTGCCTGGCCGAACATCCCCAAGGCCCCGAGCAAGGCCAAGGCCATACCCGAGCGCCCCCACAGAACCCTCCCTGCCGACCACAATAAAGCCTGGGTGACCGAAGCCACTCCATGGCCGGGGAGCTGAGGAGAGTAAGGAAACGCCCGGGAAACCAAAGACCCCACCCAGGAGCCCTGTGCCCCTCAGCAATTATGAAGAGAAAGTTGAGGGGCAAAGGAAAAATGTGACGCTTTGGCTTCCAATCTTGGTAAATTGGGAGGAATCCACGGAAGAGACGCCGTCACTGGAGATCTAGAAAATATATAAGTAAAAGGAACGGTCATAGTAAGCTATGGGCATGGCAGAGATCGCCTGTAGTTTGATATGTTGGTGAGTGTTTGTATGCCTTGTGGTCCTAGGTGTCTGAGGTGTATGTTGCTTATGTTGTCTGGGCCACAGGCAGATGAGTGCTTGAGATTGTTGATGATGTGCTTTGTCTGGTTGTTGGTGAAGGGTGCATAGTCAGGGTCTGTGGGGAATTGTCTCTTACGTCGGTCGTCTTTATGGGGGTTTAGGTGGCTGACATGAGAGACGTGATTGATGAGAGTGTTTGCTTGTTGTTAATATGAAGGAGTAGAGTCTGTTGTTGTGATTGTAGCATGTGATTGTGTTGTGTTGCTGTTGGAAAGTGTGATGCTGTCTAGTGTTTTGTAAAGTTTTTTGGGGTTTGTTTTGTGATCAAGTACTGTAGTTTGGAGGTAGCTATTCCAATTTAGTGTTTGTTGTTCCTGTATTTTTTTGTTAATCTGTGTGTTGAGTGCTTTGATTTGTTGTGTGATGTCCTGTGTGTGGGGTGCTGGGGGGTGTTTCAGTGTGTGGCGTTGCCTGATGAGGTTTTGAATTTCTGGTGAGAAGTTGGGGTTGTGTCTTTCTGTTACCTCTTGGAATGTGTTTCTTGTCGGCGCTTTGGATAGTTATGTTGAATGTGTGAACAGCCTTGTTGATGTTAGTGAAGGGTGTGCTGTATCTGGAGATGATGGGTCGAAAAGGGCTTGGTGGGGAGTATGGGTATGTTGATAGGTGTCGTTAAGGATAAAGAGGTTGTCTGATTGGTGTTGTAGGGCCATCCCTCTTTCTGTGTCAGTGTTGTCGACAAATTAGGCCGACGTCTTGGCATTGAAGTTACCACCCAGGATGATGTGTGGAGTGTTTGTGATTTGTTGTAGTTGTGGTCTGTATTCGTTAGGTACTGTAGGGGATGTTTTTTTTTTTTTTTTTTTTTTTTTGGGGGGGGGGGGGGGGGGGGGTGGAATGTATGTGTTTATGATGGTTATGTTAGTTTTGTTGCCAGTGCGTATTTTGATGAATTGTATTTTTGTTGTGTTATCAATTGGGGGGAGGAGGGATTTGGCATGCGCACTGGTGTATGTAAAGGTTATTTCTTTGTGAACCAAGGGGATAAGTCCGCCGCCACCGCCGCCCTTAGCAATTGATTTCTTGATAACTGAAGGTAAAATAAGAAACTACCATGTCTCTGCTTCATATTAGTGCCAAGTTGTCATTAGTAACAACATATTTAGCTACAAAATCTGCATAATAGCGAAGCAATCAAGATGAAGACAAAGCAATTTACCGTCAGCTGGAAAAAACTTGAGTATAGGCTCAGTCACTTATTATTAAATTAAAACATACTAAACACAAGGTTGTTAATTGATCAATGCTGCTTCAATTTTGGCATTATTTTAAAGTTAGTACTGTAGTTTAAAATCAGGATTATACGCTTTGAAAAACAAATGAATTAATCAACTACTGTACTTAAATATATACTACAATACTGTATAAATATTTTAAGGATTCTATGATCGGATACAGGTGCCCGTGTGACACCGGCTTTAGGGATTTAGTTTATCGTCAGCTGAAATAAAATGGACTACAGCCACTATTGACCTTTTCTCCATTCAGCGGGTGAGTGTCTCCCTCCCTGTGCAGCCTGAGGACCATATCCCCCTCCCTCCTGTAGCAGTACTCCAGCCCCGCGTGACGTTGGAACACGGGCAGGTTGGCTAGGGGTACTGGCTCTGGGCACGGAAAGCCACAACCAACCTCCACCAGGTATGAATCGCTTGCCCACCTAGCAATACAAAAAGTTAAAAACATATATAATTATACAGTATTAGTAAAATGGGAAGACTGTAACTTACTGCTGTGCATTTTTTTGCCTTTTTTGTTCTAATTAGTTTAACCAGACAACATTACCTATACAAAACACTAATAGGGCTAGATTCTTGCCTAGTAATAATATAATATATTGCAAGCATTATATTATAATGTAGTCCTTAATAGCCTTCCTCCTTTTTGCCCTATGGGTTGTTAATAAAATATTAATCTAGCAACATTTGGAGGCTAGATTTACATTACCCTGAAGAACTAGACTGAAGATGGATTATTTTAGGTAACAGAAGGTTTGTAAAAGTATATTTTAGACGCTGCCAGATCAGAGCTGTGGGATAGAGTTGCGAGAAATAGTGCTCTTGTAAATAAAACTTTACTGTACTTTACTTTTACTTTGGAAGGGAAATTGTAAATCTGTCACCTGTGACCTGTAACTCACCTCAAGTCCTTCACCAAAACAATGACGTGATCGTGAGTGTCGCCAAATCCACTGTAGGAGGCTGAAAGGGTAAGAAATTAAACATTTATTAACTAATATCGTTCGTCACCAATAACTCCCAATGAAATTATTGAAAGCATATGATCCTCTAGGCTACGGATTCGAACCCAGTATACCTCTAAGTTTCAATTGTGACGAGCAATATTTGATTCACAACTATTCTATATTTTCATATATGGTAATAACGTGGGGGGAGCTGCGGTTTAGGTAGACCTCGAATCACGTGGGATCAGATAGTCTGGTCCGATCTCAAAATATAGAACTTGACAACAGAGGCAGCCCATGAGAGGGCTGCCCGGAAAGCCGCCATTTAGGACGGGAGACTGTAACCACATTCTCTTGTGGACAGAACGGTCTTTAAACTTGCATGTATGTATGTATGTAACCTTAATTTTATTTACTACGCATTAAATTGATATAGCTAATATTCTCAGCTTAAATACAATCCTATCCACGCATGTAATTCTCGCATCGACAATTTCCAGACAATAATCTAATAAAATAAATGAAACTCGACAACTTAACTGAAATGGTAACTCCAAAAGTTAACCAGGCGAAGAAAGATCTTAATTTAAGTGGCTTTTCTTATGAATGTTTAACACATTAGCTACCAGGTGAACATAAAATAATAATTTAAGTGACAGCATTCCTATGCAGGCTAACACGGAACCTGACTGAGTGGTCTGGATTAACACTAATATTACTACTACTAACACAAAAGTTGCTAGGCCAGTGTAGCAATTAAAAGTTAAAGGAAAAAGCACTCACTTGATACTGCATTGACACTGTTCATCTTATGGTGGAGGGAAACAAAAAGAGTATGCCCTATGCATACTACTGCATGTTGTACAAGGCAACTAATAGGGGGGATGGTGGTAGACTTGTGGACCAATAGTCATTACTATACAATAAAGCCTTGTTATTGGCACTGCTGAGGCTGGTGTGGCGCAGATAGGTGCCACAGGGGACTCTACAGTCGTACCTGGGTGCTGTTTGGCTCCATGTCAGAGTTGGCTATAGCGTTTACATGGTGGGGCAGTGTTGTGGCAGGATTTTCTTGTTCTAAAATCCAAGTTGCCTAATATAATGTACAGTAGAGTCTTGGTATGGTGCTGTCTTCTTGTAACACTAGGCTGGTGTGGTTTGCAGATACTGCAGGTGTAGTTGCTGCAGTTGGACTTAATCAAGTCTTGCTACAGTTAGCAGTGTGCCAACATAAGCCAAAGTTATGACATGAAGGGGCGGTGTTGTAGCGGTATTTTATTGTATTATATTCCAATTCCGGAAAGGCAGCCACGTCTGAACCGATACAATGTATGTGATGGAAAAAGACGTTAAACCATTGTATGTACAGTATGCATGTAGTAGACTGTAATTGATGACATACAGTATATAATAGATAGGGTCAGAATTCGAACCTAAGCTGGTAAGGAACACAAGGGCAGAACACACCATCGAGGATGTGAGCATCAAGGCCAAGTGCTCTGAGTAGGAGACACATGAAGGTGTTGAGGGTGAAGCAGACCCCACTCTCCAGATTCAGCCCAGCAGCCACTATCTCCTCCAAGCTGGGTACGTGCTGGTCTCTTTTTTTTTGTGGCCACCATGCTCACCGTCTGTCCGAAGAATAAGCAAAGGAGTTAATGTGTGCCTCTTGACTCGGGTGTTGTCTATAAGCTAAATAAAGTAATCTGAGAAATAGAAAAGGGTCAATAATGTATGTTTGTAAGCTAAATAAAATTGTCAAGAGACAAAGCAAAGTGTTGGGAGTGAAGCAGACCCCAAACTCCAGCCACTATCTCTTCCAGGCTGTGTACTCGGCGGTCTTCTTCATTTGCTGCCACCATGCTCACCGTCTGTCTGGAGAATAAGCAAAGGAGTTTAGAGGAGATGGGCATATATATTTAATTTTTATATAATTTTATATATTTTTAAATTTCCTCCCTAGATCTCCATCAAGCATAAAAAAAAAACCCAAGACCCTCCTTCAAGATATATTTGTACATTTGTTGATAGAAGAAATAGATAATAGATAGTTAATGTATGTCATTTGACTCAGATGCGTTAATGTATGTAATTTGACTCAGATGCTGGCCAGCTCTATGAGTTTCGTAATGTGACTCAGTGGTCTGGTTAAACTACTGTAGGCCTACAGTATTAAAAAAAAAAAAAAAGACTCAGATGCTGTTTCTAACCTATATACTGTATAATAGTTTATCGGAGCTTCATTTGGGTTGGCCAACTTGCTTGAAAAAGTAATACAAGAAAATGCTGTATGCTCTAACTGGAGACATTACAAGAAATCAAGCAATATACAGTACAGTACAAGCATTCGTTCATTCATTTTACCTACTGGAGACGACGGTAAAATTTTTTTTTTTTCTAAAACTAGTTTAACCAGACCACTGAGTTCCACAAAAGAACTATACCTAGCCAGGCCAGGGAGGCATGTGATATAGGCTGCACGAGGACAACCGAATGGGACAGAATAATAATAGAAGGAGAAAAACATAGAAAGAGGAAAGAAGAACTACTCAAAATTAGTCAAGTCGACGAAGAAAGGCTGAGGGGAGAGGGAGGGAATTAACCACAACCATCCCCCATCAAGCTCCAGTCGCTGGCCCCGAAGCCCCCCAA
Source organism: Paralithodes platypus (assembly GCA_032716605.1). NCBI lineage: Eukaryota > Metazoa > Arthropoda > Malacostraca > Decapoda > Lithodidae > Paralithodes > Paralithodes platypus. The sequence goes on from CM064481.1 coordinate 18,930,243, forward strand.
CAAGGAGAGTAGTACCAGGGGGGATGACAGTACAACAATTATGTTAGCTAATACCTGCAATGGCAGTGATAATGAGTAAGATTGTAAAAGTGAGGTCCAAGAATGTAAAGGTAGCCCAAAATGTGGGCTAAGCTCTTGTGAAAGGATTTCAGGAAAATGGGACAGTATATTAACCCGTACAGCCCCAGCGACGCGTCTGACGCGTCGGCGATGTATGTAACGCACAGCCCCAGAGACGCGCCTGACGCGTCACCCTAATTGCGCCGACCGTAACCTCAGGTGTAGCCACTCAAGAGGGCTCAGATTTGTATGGGAACTGTGTACGTATCCCACGCAACCGTGCCGATGGTTGAAAACTCTCAAATCCACGTGCGTGCGCGTGAGCGCGCAATAACCTGTTTTTTGGGGGTAATTGCCTTCAATTTTTTACTCTTGTAAAATACGTTTTCGGGGGCTCTGTAGGACCATTTTTTAAAACCTTTTTGAGCGGTTTTTCGTGGGTTTTTCCTTCATTCCTAACCCATTCGCTATTGTTTCTGGAATAAAACCATTTTTTGAAAACCGGCCGGGTTCTGGTGAACAAACATTACAAAACTAGCCGGGGCTCCACGGGTTAAAGCATAATGAATACAGCACCAGCATACTGAAATAATGTTGCTCTCAGACATTGCACATGGCATTGACAAACAGTTACCTAGGGTACTGGATATTGTAGGAAACATAATTGCATCTTTCTACTGACTTGAAACACCAAAACATGAATTAATAGTATCGACCTACAGACTGGAGATGAAAGTATAAAAATCACCACATAGCATACTCACTTGGAAGGGCATATGCTCATGGAAGGCTCCTGTGAGGCTGGTGAGGAAGGCAAGTTTGTCCCCCTGCAGTAGTGTCTCTCCTCCAGTCATGCCCACCTTCTTCAGAAAACCCAGGGCCTCCTCGTGTGATACCTTCCCCATTTTTACACACCAACTGTCGAGGGCTGGGGGATGAGCAAGAGGAATAGATGTTAGATGGTAAGAGATGAGAAAGGATATATAAGAGGATGAGCAGCAAAAACGATAGTATTAAATTATAGGTACTTTTGAGAACTGTAGTATCAGAGCAAACTTCTGAGCCTTATTACACAATGATGGAGATCCATTCATATTTCTTATGAAGTTTGTAGATTTTTTTTTTTTTTTTTTTTTTTTTTTTTTTTTTTTTTTTATATTCCAACTTACTTCCTCTCGGGCATAGGCTGAGAGCCTTAACATTCACCGCTTTACAATGAACAGTGAAGCCCGTGAGGTCTTGTTCCAGTCTAGGGAGTGAGACCTGTGAAGCACGTAGAGTACAACGAGCACCTGCCATCTTGCCTTCACATGAGGTATGGTGCTCACTCATGGCCCGAAACGACCCCATCTCTGAAGCCACCTCATTCCCGTGCTTCACTGTCTCACCCCCTACACTCGGACTCTCACACTTACACACACACAACGCCACCTGTTGAGCAGATAACTCACCAGGCATTGCATACAGTGCTATTTAATCAGGGAACAATGAGGGTATTTTATTGACGTTTCGGTGGGCTTGTGGTAATGCACTGATACTAGGTACAACACAAATTCCATCCCAATATATCTACCGATTGATACATCGGGATTTGAACCCGGGACCTTTGGATTACCAGGCCAGTGGCAAGACCACTACACCACACCTCCCCTAGATAGGAGTGATATATCAGATAAGATAAGATAAGAGAGAGAGAGAGAGAGCGCGAGAGCGAGCGAGAGAGAGAGAGAGAGAGAGAGAGAGAGAGAGAGAGAGAGAGAGAGAGAGAGAGTTACATAGATACACAGACTACACAGACCTTGCGGTCCCTACTAGGTAGTCTGGACTTAATGCTAAAATAGAATTTGCTACTAAGTGGAAGGCAAGGATAGCAAAGCAGAAGGCTCTCTCCCCACCCACCTCTCCCTCCGACCGTTGGTCGGCATGAAATTAAGTTGGGGAAAGAAGTCTCACAGCAAAATGAGAAAAACTTATACTGGGAAATTTATAGTAAAGGACGAAGTTGAGAATTTTGTTATACTACAGATGCTTAACCTATTTTATTTTGTTTAACCTATATTATTCTCACCTCAAAATGAATGTCTAGACTTCTTCTGAATGTGTCAATTGTCTTACATTGTACCACTTTCTCTGGCAATTTGTTCCACTCGATGACCACACTGTAGGTGAAGAATGCTTTGTGACATCGAGATTTGCCCTGCTGGTGTTTAATTTCATTCAATTTCCCCAAGTTAATGAACTATTATCTATTTGAAAATGAATCTAAATCAATTTTGTCAAATCGCTTTAGTATCTTGAAACACTCGATTAATTGACCTCGCAATCTTCTTTTCTTAAGTGATTTTTTTTTTTTTTTTTAGTCTTTCATGATAATATATATTTCTTAGCGACAGTATAAACTTTGTCGCTCTACGCTGCACTGACTTGAGTTTCTCAATGTCCTTGCTCAGAGAAGGAGACCAAAATTGCACGCCATATTCAAAATGAGGCCTCACTATGCTTTTAAATATAGGTACTATAATGTTCTTATTTTTATCAGTAAAATTTCTCTAATATATAAGAGAGAGAGAGAGAGAGAGAGAGAGAGAGAGAGAGAGAGAGAGAGAGAGCGAGAGAGCGAGAGAGAGAGAGAGAGAGAGAGAGAGAGAGAGAGAGAAAACAAATACATTGGGGTAGAAACTAGGTCAAAACATATAAAAACTGTAATACAAGCAGTGTTTGTTAGTATGGGGATATGTGATGTGCACTTAGTTCTTCCACACCCAATAATTAATGTACCCCAGATGGGACTTCACAATAGGACACTAGAGGCGGTGTCACACAAACTATTTTTCCGTCAATCATTATGGGCAATTGTAGTCTGGCATCTTCAAAATTCAAGTTTTATCAGAATTCAGCCACCTAACACCATCTACCTTCAGTCTAGTTTCCGCTTCGAATGTGAAAGAGCCTCAAAATATTATGAGAAAGAACTTGCTCATCGAAAATTGCTGGAAAAAGTGCTCATGTGACACTGGCTTTACACCAAGTTTCAATTTACTACTAAGTGAGAAGAGGCATGGGGTGCTAAGAGACTGCCTAAATGTCTCGTCCTGCCTGGGAATTGAACACAGGTCCTCTTGGTTGTGGGCAGAATGCGCTAAATAATACGCCATAGGTCACCGTGAAGCCGAATATGATGGCTGTTATATTCAGTAAGGTCGAGCCAATATCCCAATGACAGAATACCGCTAGTCGGGGATCTTGATGAAGGCTATTTTTGTCAAGACATGCACCTAATACAGCCAGAATTAATTGTTTGTCATAAAGCTAGATAAAACTAATTGGTACTGTACAGTGATTTGAAGATTACAGTATTTGATTACTTGACATCCCATATTGTTTCTGGTACAGCTAGAATCAATAGTTTGTCAAAATCAAGATAGTAAACTGGGTCATTTGAAGATACAGTACAGTAGTTTAGCTTGACGTCCCTATAGTCCATTCATTATAGGTAGGCCAGAAATCGTCACCTCTAACCTCTTTAAGTCAAAAGGTCTAGAACAAACAGGCTGTAAATATCCACAACTATTTCCTGGCTGACTCTTCCCAAATGGTACAAGTACTATAGCTCAATTACTCTAGTCTTTTTTTTTTTAGTTATGAGAGGTTGGGGTCAGGATTTCTGGCCTACCTATAATGAAGAGGGTATAATTGTTTCCAGTCATTCTTTAACTGTTGCCCTTTGTATTCGGCTGTAAGATAGTCAGATCAATATGCTTCTCTCGGGAATTTATGTGAATTTTCATCAAGGACGTCACTAAAATCTTGAATAATACTACTGTATAGGGTATTGTGTTGGGAAGGGGTAACAGGATTTAACACTATTTGGTGCGACATACTGGAGGATATTATGATATTTTGATATATAATATCGACTGAGGATTTAGATTGATTCAGCCAATTTTGAGCAATGCATTTTTAGTCCCCCCCCCCCCCCCCCCCCGCCCACCACACACACACCAGACCATAAGCATCTGAACCATTACACCACCAACATAGATAAAGGTTGATTACACGATCACGATTAATATCCATTTTCGAATTTTGGATATCAATCTAATCATGCACTCAGACCCAAATGCATTATGGAAAGCGTAATGTTTTAGTGAGAGGAAAGAACATTGAATGGGGTCAAGATCACTAAGGACCGGCCTCGCTATACATTAGTTCCTGAACCTATAGAAATAAGTAACATCCCGTTCTTAACATTAATCATCCATTACAAACCCCAATGTACTTGAATAAACTAATGAAAGCCAAGAAATATCAAAACAACACCCAGCACACGGTATCACACACAAGTATACTCTCTTCTCTCCCTCCCTGCCCACCCAAAACCAGCTTCCAGAAGCATATCCATGCTCATATCTCTCGCCGTTCCATCCAATCACTCATAGACAACACGCAGCTGCATTCACGACCTCCCGAAATCCATCCCTTCCTCGCGAGGACAGAGTCTACCTGGCCAGGCTGAGATGTGGGCACCATCCAGCTTTTCTGAGCTATCAGAAGAGACTGGATGACTCCGTCGACGACACCTGCCCGGGATGTAACACGACCCCATACAATTGGACACATCCTAGAAGACTGTATCTCACACAATCACTTACGCCAACAACTAAATCTACACTCCTTGACAGCTCTGTGGGAAAGCCCGACCGTGGCCATGGCCTTCCTTAGGGACTCGGGGCTGTTCGGCCAGACAGCTTAGGGAACAACAACAACTAATGAAAGTATATGGTCCTCCCGGTCCTCCCGGCCAAATGTCTTGGCCAAAGGCCGATTTTTTTAAAAATTGCAGGCTCACTATCATTCGCTCAGAATTGTTTTTATATCTGAATGGGGTGAAGCGTCTTATTATCGCCAAACTAATGTCTTCAAATTTCCAAACTTATGGAGTGAATCAGGAAGGGTTAAAAAAAGACCCGCCTCCCAGCGGGAGGTCAAAGTAATCCATGATATATTATGCAGTTACTGTACAGTACAAAGAAAGATCTTAACCACCCCATTCCATGCCATTATGTTGATATACAGTATATGGAATTGCTAATGATAGTGCGGTGGTAAATGGGAATGGTAAGTAATGTATGATGGCATGGTAACGTTGATGAATCCAAGTCTGTATTTCCCCAGAAAGACGTCTGCAAGATGGAGTGTTAATGTATCTAAATGATCTAATTCTCGACAGAACGAGAAGGAAATAAAAAGTTGGAGTTGATGAGTAAAAATGGTGTTGTGCAGGGTGATAGGCAGTAAGGAGGCTATTCATTTTTTGTCACCCCTTCGGCAATCAAGGTTTCTGGCAATAGAGAGATAGATAGAAAATATCCTAGAGAAAATGTTTATGGATATATGGAATAGCACAAGGAATAGTTAATGATCAAAGCAAACATGCATAACAATTTGAAAGTTCTTAATGGCAGGTGTATTTTCAGGATGGTCAACTGCCGTGTGGTGATGTGGAGAAGGCTAGCATTCATGGTGTTGGTGATGATAATGATGGTGCTCCTGCGGTCTAATTGGCTTCCCCATGCCGACACAGAGCTGTACACACCACAGCCACATGAATATGTACACATAGAATCACAACAATCACACACAAAGGCACACCCCGAGTCACGAAAATCACACACACAGCCATACAACCCCTTACAAAGTAACACAGAGAAAACAGGTCAATTCAAACCAATAAAACTTCCTATTTGGAACAAGCCAAAACTACCAAAGATCCTTAACACAATTTGGCAAAACATTTCAACCATTAACTTGACAATTATGCTATCATCAAATCGACTAGAATCACCCTTGCTTCCACAACCATTAATATCAACAACAACTCTCAACAATTCAAAGGACCTTAATAAGCCAGCAATAATACCTCAAGAACTTGAATCAAAGTCATCCTACCAGCAAAGTCCGACACTTCAATTAAACAATATCTCTCAAACGTCCTCACAATCACCCATGCCTCGAATTGATAAAAGTCACCCAACACTAAATGCAAGATGCTATACCTATCATCGTAACATGACTGCTGAGAACATGTGTTGCCGTATGATGAGCTTTGACAACTCACAGAACCTCCTGCACAAATGCATAAACAGTGCAAACGAGAAGCTAAGCACAGAGGGGTAAGTTGGTGTATAATATCTCCAATATTGTGTCATTTGGCTATCTTTCTAGTAAAAATAAAAAGCTAACACATGAACAAAATGTTTACATTCAAGCTATCAACATGAGAGCTATAATAATCTTACTATGTGTACTAATGTGTCAATCTAACTTCTTTCCAAGAGGCAGTGACGAGGGTAGAGGCGTCCACTGGGTGATCTTTGGAGACTCTCACATGCGCTACCTCTTTGCTGTCTTCCTTACACGCTTCAACAGTCCTCAGCTACAGTGCCGTCTGAAACATCAAGTATGAACTAGTAATATATTCAAGCATACATAATATTATACAGTACTGTATATGCTTTTATATGCACAGATACATTTGTGTAAATCTACAGTAGTGCAAAATATCCTTGTATGTGTTCCTCGCCTTGTTAACTGCCAAAGTAGTCTCTTGCCTTGGAAATTGACCAGGTGAGTATTATATTTATGGATGAGCTAATAAGTTGCTATAATAAATCATATTGTATACTGTACAGTATGTATGTACTCTTGATTATGGGTCTATAAATGTATGTCAGATGCTAGTTTGAAGAGAAGTGCTCAAATGGAGAGAGAGAGTGAAAGTGAATGTATGTGTGTATATACTGTACCTAACTACTAAATCAAGACAATCTAATTATTTTCCAGACTGAATGGACAAGTGCCAAAACTTTGGAGCGCACCCTGCGGGCGAACAAGCTGATGCACCAGAATATAGAAGTGAGAGACCAGAGCATCCACCTGCGTCTGACCTTCGTGTGGGATAAGTTCCTTGAGGTCTTCCAGGACAACATGACATACTGGGAGAAAAATCCACAAGAAACACCATCGCTGATTATTTTTGGTTAGATACTCACGAGCATTAGTGTCTTATAGTGCATTTTGATATGCAAACATTTTCTATTCGCTTTTTGTTTGGTTCACAAAAGCGGACAGTCCCTTGAAACTAACCGGTTGAACCAAACTAAATTTAATGCATACAAATAATTCTGCTTGATACTCGGTGACACACCAAAATGAGCTATTAGTTTCTCTCTCTCTTGTAAAACACATCCATAGAGAATTCATAACTCATAATCAGCCTTATACATGACTTGTTCTAAGATCTGCCACCATGGTACAGAAGCATGGGCAAAATGTACAATCATATCACATTTATTAATCAGATAGTATATTGCTTATGATATCATATTGTACAATGTATATCATAGGAAGCTATAAAGGGAGGATTTAAAGAGGATGTTGGTCCAAATGAGACCACACATATACAATAATCTATTTTTTAAATTTCACTCTCAACACCAAACACCTCCCAGAAAAATTAATGAAACATGCGATCCTCCCGGGATACATTATTTATCAATTAATACAAACAAATTAACTAGTGTACTTGTAAACTAGACTAAAGTGCCTTCATCCCGTAGCAATTCAAAAGGTACCAGTATGAGTTGAAAGGCAGTTCTATATTATATTTTTTCACCACCCAACTTCACTTCTAAACTTAATTAATGAAATCAACAAATACATGTCAGATTTTTTCTTTACCCTCAACTTTCCCTTCATAATTGCTGAGGGGCACAGGGCCTTGTGTGGGTCTTTTGTTTCCCGGGCGTTTCCGCACCCTCCTCAGCTCCCTGCCTTGGAGTGGCTTCGGTCTCCCGAGCTTTATTAGTGGTAAGCAGGGAGGATTTTATGGGGGCGCTCGTTTATGGCCTTGGCCTTGCTTGGGACTTTGGGGCTGTTTGGCCAGACAGCTTGGGGAAAAACAACAACAACAACAACAAATACATGTGGCACTGTAGGTATATCTTGGTCACCTGATGGCCTCGCTCTCCATGTTGCATAGCTCCCTACAGCATTCCTGTCAAGTCCCCTAAACCTAAGACCTCGTGCCAGATCATGCCAGGTCTACTGAATGTCATCATTATGACTATTTCAATACTTCTAATGCACTTCACCCAGTTATCCTCATCCATTCTCTTTACATGGCCAAACCACCGCAGTCTGTCAGTATGAATCAGCCTCACTTGTCTTGATGGTGTAATGGTTAAAGCGTGTAAGTTCTGTATGTGGTATCCTGGGTTCAAATCCTTGGAGGATCACATGCTTTCATTAACTTCATTTGGGGAGTTATTGGTGTTAAGAACGATGTTAAAAATAATATTATATACTCTAAGTTAATTTCTTAATTTTTCTCACATGGGTCCCTCTCTCACTGTGACATTACACATTCATCTCAATACATATACCTGTACAATATATGGACATACCTTTATATGGCATGGTACATTTTAACATGGTAAACTATTTTTTATTTATTTCACTCCAACACCAAACACCTCCAATACAGATAAAGATTAGCCAACAAACTGAAAAAGTACTCAAATACTAACTCATCTTATTTGAGTTAAGCCAAACCACTATAGTTATTTAACTTAATTTACTTTTCTCCTTAGTTCAACTTAAATGTCTTTTAACTGTCAAGGTTGTGCTTGAATGACTTGAGTATTGTATTTGGTTTAAACTACAGTACAGTAATCAACACTGACAGCGCAGAAATGAGTAGTTGGAATTGAACTTAGCATTATATCTTATACAATAGATGGTATTTAATCAGTAAGCCAACTAATAATTCATTCTTTCAGTATACATACACAAATTTAAAGACTGAGCGTTCCACACGAAGCGCGGTTCCGGTCTCACGTCCTAATGGCGGCGTTCCAGGCAACCCTGTTAAGAGCTGCCTCACTTGTCAGGTTCTTTGATTTAAGATCAGACTACAAGGTCCAATCCCACGTCTTTCTTGGTCCGCCCCTTGGTGCAGCTCCCCCCACATTCATGGACTTGCATTTTTTCACCCAGCTTTGTTCGTTCATCCTCTCCACATGTCCAAACCATCCAAGCCTGCTATATAGTACGCATCTCCTCACTAATACTCTTGATACCTAACCTTCTCCTTAGCTCGTCACTTGATATCCTATCTTGCAGTTTGGCACCACACATCTATCTCATCATTCTTATCTCATTGCGTTCCATACGAGGACTTATTTATACATTTTATGTTGGCTATTATTAGAAGTTTTTATTAAGTTTAGAATGAATCTGTGGGTCATAAGGTTAATTGTGATAGTTTATACCTCGTTAATTGCTAGAGGTCCTTCCTAAGCTATATAATAGCCAAAATGTAAGGAAGAAATAATGTCCTATTACCGAAAGGGTTAAAGTATGATATCAAAGCATAATTTTGTGATTCAACTCTCAAAATCCATTGTTATTTCTGGTATTGTAATGTAAACCTTGCAAAATAAACAAAACAAAACAAGAACGGCACAATATAAAGACAAAATAACTTATTTCAGCCGGCGCTCTGTGGTGGATGCTGGACACTCAGGATATATATGCTAAATGGGGACCAAAGGCAGCAGTGACGGAGTACGAATATTACCTCAAAACCCTCAGACCTCAACTCACCCAGCTCACCAAAAGATCTACGGTTATATTCAAGCTCCTGGATGATCTCAGGGTAAAGTAGTCCTATTCTTCCTAAAGTTTATTCTGATCATAAAGGCACTTTCTTGTTTACCTTGACTAGAGCTTATAATACTAAATTCTAGAAATGTTTATTTTTCAATGTGAATGTGTATACAGTCAATCCTTCGGTAACGCGCGCACTTTGGAAACGTGGATTTGGTGGCACGCGATACACCCCAAACAGCCTCTCAGACATAGCCATCAAACACCCACATGAACTACCACCTCTACAACCAAGTGGCAATATCAGCGATCGCGGGACCCGGTGTACTGAAATGGGATGATAGTATTCAGTTTAGGAAGTACCTGTGGGAGTCAAAGGGTTAAACGATATACAGTAGTATTAATCCCTTCGATTCCTAAAGGTTCTTTCTAAATTAAATAAACATTTATAATGTATGTACAGTATATGTATATACTGTACTCAGGCACCATTACCCTATAGCTGGGGGTGGCCAACTTGAGACAGAGCCCGAACATTTAAAAAAAAAAAAAAAAAAAAAAACTCACACACATCTAGGTGGCCCAGGAGAAGACCCAGAGCCCAAGGATCACTAGGTTTATAATGGTAGCTAGGAATCCTCTTACCCTTGTTGTTGTTGTTGTTGCCGTTCCCAAGGCTGCCTGGCCGAACAGCCCCGAGTCCCTAAGGTATGTAGTGTGTTGAGATAGGGTTGAAGGAGATGTGTTGCTCTGCTTGGGTCTTGGTGTGTACATGTGAGTGTTATGTTGTCTGCGTAGGAAGCTATATTTATTTGGGGTGTGTGGGGTGTGGGTGTATCATGCATATTATATAGATTGAAGAGTGTGGGCGACAGGACGGATCCTTGCAGGACTCCATTTGAGAAGTTTCTGATGTTAGATGACAGACTGGCAAATGATACATGTGCGTATCTGCCTGCTAGGTAGTTGGCCAGCCACCTTTTTGCATTGTTGTGCATGTTTGTGTTGTAGATTTTGTTTGTTAGGTTGTGGCAGGGGATGGCATCGAAGGCTTTACTAATGTCGAGTGTGGTAGGTAGTGATCTGTGTGGGGGGTAGAACGTGTGTGATCAGTTGTAGTAAGAGGCGTTTTGAGACTTTGGAGGGTGTGCAAAGGAGTGTGATGGGGTGGTGTGAGGTGGGTAGCATGGGGCCTTTGTTGGGTTTGGGGAATGTAATGATGACACCATGCCTCCAGATGTCTGGTATTGTGTAGTGTGAATAACTGTGGTTTGATATGTTGGTGAGTGCTTGTATGCCGTGTGGTCCTAGGTGTCTGATGTATATGTTGCTTATGTTGTCTGGACCACAGGCGGGGGAGTGCTTAAGATTGTTGATGATGTGCTTTGTCTGATTGTTGGTGAAGGGTGCATAGTCAGGGTCTGTGGGGAATTGTCTCTTAAGTCGATGACACGTCGGTCGTCTTGATGGGGGTTTAGGTGGCCGACATGAGAGAAGTGATTAATGAGAGTGTTTGCTTGTTGTTTATATGAAGGAATAGAATCTGTTGTTGTGATTGTGGCATGTGATTGTAGTGTGTTGCTGATGGAAAGTGTGATGTTGTTTAGTGTTTTGTAGTTTTTTGGAATCTGTTTTGTGATTAAGTGTTTGGAGATAGTAATTCCAGTTTAGTGTTTGTTGTTCTAGTATCTTTTTGCTACTGTAATATGTGTGTTGAGTGCTTGGATTTGTTGCGCGATGTCCTGTGTGTGGGGTGCTGGTGAGTGTTTCAGTGTGTCGCATTGTCTGATGAGGTTTTGAATTTCTGGTGTGAAGTTGTTCTTGTTGTTGTTGTTGTTGTCATTCCCTACGCTGCCTAGCCGAACAGCCCCGAGTCCGTAAGGAAAGCCATGGCCGAGATTGGGCTTTCAAGGAGTGTAGATAATTTTGTTGGCGTAAGTGATTGTGTGAAATGCAGTTTTCTATGATATGTTTAATAGTATGGGGTGCTGTGTTACATCCTAGACAGGCGTCACCGACGGAGTCATCCAATCTCTTCTGATAGCTCAGAAAAGCTGGATGGTGCCCACATCTCAGTCTGGCCAGGTGGATTATTTTTTTTTTTTTTTTTTTTTTTTTTCTATATTCCAACTACTCCCTCTCGGGCATAGGCTGAGAGCCTGTACATTCCACCGCCCAACACGGTGAAGCCCGTGAGGTCTTGTTCCAGTCTGGGGAGTGAGACATGCGAAGCATCCATCATGGCTCGAAGCAGCTCCATCTCTGAAGCGGCCGGTTGCTTCGCTCAAGTGCTTCACCGTCTCACCCTCCAGACTCAGACCCTCCCTCTCAGAACGCCACCTATTGAGCAGTGAACTCACTAGGCATTGTCCCCCTGTAACATATTTTGAATATGGGAATATTCATACAGTGTTATTTAATCAGGGAACAACGAGGGTATTTTTTTGGCATTTCGGTGGGCTTTGTGGTAATGCACTGATACTAGGTACAGCACAAATTCAATCCCAATAATATCTTCCCATTGACATATCGGGATTTGAACCCGGGTCCATTGGATTACCAATCCAGTGGCATGACCACTCCACCACACCTCCCCTAATCCTCGCGAGGAAGGGAGGACTCAGAAGGATGGATTTCAGGAGGTCGTGCGTGCAGCTGCGTGTTGTCTGTGAGTGACTGGATGGAACGGCGAGTTCAAGTGATATGTATATAGGTTTGCTTCTGGAAGCTGGTTTGGGGTGGGCAGGGAGGGAGAGATGACAGTATTTGTGTGTGATATTGTATGCTGGGTGTTGTTTTGATGTTCCTTGATGTCTGTGGGTGTGCTGCTGTGTAGTGTAGTGGATGGTGTTGGTTTGTAGAGGCTGCAGCCAGGAATTGAGTGCCTCTCATGTCCAGGTGGTCTTTGACTTTGAGGACTTTAGTTTCTTGATGTAGGTGATCTGTAGGTGTAGTAGCTGTGCAGCCTGTGATGATTTTTAGGGCTTTGTTTTGAATGGTCTGTAAGGTCTTGTGATGTGCATCAGCTAGGTTTGAAGCCAGGCAGGGCTTGCATGTTCCATCACTGATCTTTTATATTGTTTGTATACTGTGGTGTTAGTTTCTTTGTTGTCCTCCCTTTGTAAAATTCACCTACTAGACAAGACAGAGTAAGGGGCGAGAGTGCAGGAAAGTGGTCCCGGATCTTAAGAATTGGATCTTTAAATGTTGTTTCTGTTCGGGCTCTGTCTATGGGGTATGTGCCTGAGTATATACATACATACATAATACAATAAATAAGATGCCATCCTATTAAAATAGTTAATATTAATTATTTCATCTTGTTCTCACACCAAATTAGAGAGCAAACGGCCCCTCAAACCAAGCTATCAACACCCGCACCAACTACCCTCTCTACAACCAAGCGGCCATATCAGCACTCTCTGGAACCGGCGTACTGATATGGGACAGCACGGTGCCCCTCTCCTATGCCTACACCATCGCCTGCCTCACCCGGCCCCGCACCACTCCCCCGCGCTACCTCTGGAAGTGCACGGACCAGGGGCATGTTGGCTATATCCTGGTCGAACAATATGCCAACATGATCCTTAATCTCTACTGTAATAAGTACTTTAACTTGAATAGTGTGTATTGCTCATGATATCTATGAGATTAAGAATTAAATTAATTAAGCATATTATATACAGTATGTTTCTATTATTAACCTCCTAAGTTAGTTTATATTAGTAAGCACTCTTCTTATGAACTTGGTTAGCGTGAAGGTTCCAAACAACTCAACCAGTAGACCATTTCAACCAATAAATCTAAACCAATGCCAACTTGAACTACTAAACTACCGTAACCTAATAAACCTAACCTAACAGTACTGGTTGAAATGGCTTTACTGGTTTTGTTACGTACATACATACATACATAACATTTTAAGACTGAGTGTTCCACACATAAGTGCAGTATCAGTCTCTTGTCCTAATGGCGGCATTCCAGGCAACCCTGTTAAGGGCTGCTTCACTTGTCAAGTTCTTGGATTTGAGATCGGCACGTATAGTCCGATCCCAGGTCTTCCTCGGTCTACCCCTTGGTACAGCTCCCTCCACAATCACAGACCTGCATTTTTTCACCCAATTTTGTTCATCCAATCTCTCCACATGTCCATACCATCCCAGTCTACTTGTACGCATCACCTCGCTAATACTCTTTATACCTAAACGTCTCCTCAGCTCAACATTTGTTATTCTATCCTGTAGCCTGGCCCCACACATCCATCTCACCATTCTCATCTCATTACGCTCCATTCTGTTGACATCCTCTACTTTAACGGCCCATGTTTCTGAGGCATACGTCATTGCACTTCTAACACATGAGGCATACACCTTTCCCTTCAGGGGGAGAGGCATTCTTTTCATGGTCAGGATTGGCATCAGTTCTCTGAACTTCCCCCAGCCACACCTAATTCTAGCAACAGTGGCAGCCTCGGCCCCACCACCGGCAGAGATGGTATCTCCTAGGTAACAAAACTTGTTCACCAGCTCCAAAGACTCATTTCCAAAATTCACAGCCACATGATCACCTAACACAAGCTTGCCTTTGCACACTACGCACTCAAATTTCTCTATTTCTGACTTATCCTTCGGCAGGGGTCCCTTTATTCTACTATCCTAT
>CM064481.1:18944730-18989575 GCA_032716605.1 Paralithodes platypus
AAGATGTTAGCCACCATGCAGTAACTTTAATTCTTACCCCAACCAGAGATTGTATATACAACCCTCTGTTACCATTGTCTCGACGCATTTTCACCACGAAACAACACCGAAGTTAACCCTACGAACTGTCGTTTTCTTTGGTGTATATATCATAGAAAACGCAGTTCCCAGGAACAACTAGATCAGCAAGAAATAGTGGCCGATTAACAGTATCCATAAACATCGTATTGACGAGTAATAATACACCATGTTTTGCCCTACTTTTATCCACAGTCAAAGCACACACCTACCGTAACCTCCTCTTCCCCACAGCCCCACAGTCCACATGATTCTATCCTTTCCCGACTCATATACCACCCCGTATTGCTCATCCCCCGGTAGCATTTGGCTAACATACTTTCCCTTGCTTTAACCCCCAAACTCCAATATCAACTGTAGTCTAATGCCACCCCTACGCCCGGAGAACTTAGGGTCAAACTTCCACGTAGCCCCCTGAACCCTCTCCCTCTCATTAACCCCCCACCCTCCCCGACTCCTTTCCAACCTACCCTCTCCATCATACTTCCAGAAGATCCTTGCTTTTTCGGTTGCTAACGTTCTCAAACCTTTTATATATATACTCCTATCCAGCCTACCTTCCCTTAGTAGGACGGAACAACATTAGAACTTTACTAACCCTTTGCATACCATCTATTCCCTCACAACCCTGTACCAAATGATCGTCAGTGCGAGGCTAGCCGCCTCGCCAGTGACTAAACTTCTATTGCCATACTTCCAGATAAATGTGGCAGAGTTAGCAACCCAGTCTCCACCACATCCAGCAAACCATGCAATTAACAACCCAACCGATTAAACCAGCTAGTCAAGGCACCTTCGGTTTTGGTATTACGAACACCCACATCTGTCTCATAAACAGAGGGTTATTACAAACACTTTGGATATGGCAAGCCCCTAGCCACAGCCGCCGGACGACCATCACAGAGAGAGGGCGCGCACCTCCCCTTTTTACCCACCCGAGGAGGGAGACCCCCACCCCTGCAGAGGTATACCTGACCCCTGTTTTGACTTCCGGGTCATTGCCAGGTAGCACAGGAATTCTTCCTATCAATGAACTAACCTCTATTAACCCACAATAACCCATTCACCTTTCTTGCATACTCGGATAATCAAATTAGCACCTCAGCTATACCATAGAATGAAGACTGAGCAATATAAGAGAGACGCTCCTATCACAGCTGTCCCAGTCCTCCTCGCAAAGTAGATCCAGTCTCCCTCCCCTCAATACTTCCAGTATAGCCAAAATAGTACCTCTTACTAAGGCTCAGTTATATCACATTATGAAGGCTCCCTATAGCCATGTGCCACAACAGTAATCACCACCTTACCTAGTCCCCGTATCTATTGAGAGCTCAAATAATTCCATAAGACTCGAGATCCCTATGGCCTACAGGGTCCAAAACCGAGCCTATAAACCCAGCTCCAGCCCCCAGTAAAATCAGTTGAAAGATAGACACCAACCAGTGGCTGGCCCCCTTAAGTTGACCTCTAGCTCTGCCCTTGTGTTGTTCCTGAGATTTGAGTTCCAGAGCCGGCAGACTCCGTGGCAGATTTGAGATAGAAGCATCTGTCCACGTACAAGAAATCTACGTGCACCTTATAACCTTCACACACCAGTGGGTATATAAGCGTGTAGCCAGCAACGATCGCCAAGAGATCCGTCTTGAGAACTTCCTACATATGGACCCCCTGGACGGCCGCGGAACCAGTCGTTAGCCCCCAACATCACGGACGCAAGATAACCAGGACCAGACCAACCAAATACTACCCAAGATTCACTTTATTAGTACTACCGTGTTACAGTACTAATTAGAGACTCACTTATTAATCTTTCTATGAAGTGGCTATATCTTTGCCCCAAGATAATTCATATATAACCATTCTATTGGGAAGTGCTAAGCGTATCAGTGTTCATTAATTAACAGGCGACATTAACTCTCGTAATTACCCCTATTCAGATATTATTACATTTTTTTTTTTTTTTTTTTTTAAGAGACAATGAACGGAGGAAGGAAAAACACAGATAAAACAAAAAGGTCCATGTGCCTAAAGGCATCCTCCATTCATAAAATGTTTGTAACAACTGGATTTAAACATTTGTTGATTGTAAGTTTGTGGAAAGCAATTCGAGGGAAGTGAATTCCAAAGAGTAGTAGCTCTGGGGATAAATGAATTCTGATAAGCAGAAGTTCTGCATTGTGGAGGAGAAAGTGTAAATTCATGGGCGCTCTCAGCTGCCCTAGTTCTACGGGGAAAGATGTGGAGAGGCGGCACAATTGAAGCAAGTTCCTCGGAACAATTGCTGTGAAAATATCTGTAGAATAATGCAAGGGATGCAACGTTTCTTCGTATGGCTAATGTAGGAAGGTCCTGTGTGATTGCAGGGTTATTGATTAATCTAATAGCTTTATTTTGAATTTTGTCCAACTGCCTCAATGCAAACCACTCCACTTCCACCCCACAGAGGTGAACAGTAATCCATCTGAGAGCGCACATGACTTTTATATATTACGGCCAACTGCTCGTCAGTGAAGAATTCTCGAACTCTGTACAGGAGTCCCAGTTTTTTAGAGGCATTCTTAGCAATGCCTCTAACATAATGTGTCCAGCTCAAGTTAGTAGTTAATGTTACACCGAGAATGTCAATACTAGGGGAAGTGGGAATATTTACATCATTAAAAAATATATGGGAGTCAGTGAGATTCTGTCGGTTAGAAAATTGAATGTACTTGGTTTTCTGTGCATTAAAGGAAACTAGATTCTCTTGTCCCCATTCATTAATTCTAGAAAGGTCCCGGTTCAGAGAAATTGCAGTGTTTATTTTTGAATTTATAAGATCGGGTTGGGTGAAAGAATTGGTAAATGTGAAGGAACTGTGGAGTGTTGAGTCATCTGCGTAGGAATGTATTGGATTATGAGTGGTAGATATGAGATCATTGATATGAATGAGGAACAGAGTTGGGGCCAAAACTGATCCCTGGGGAACACCAGCATTTATTGAGTGAAATTGAGAATAAAGGCCATCTACCATTACACATATTTTTCTGTTATGAAGATAAGAAGAAATTAGTGGAACT
The DNA here is from genome assembly GCA_032716605.1 of Paralithodes platypus. NCBI lineage: Eukaryota > Metazoa > Arthropoda > Malacostraca > Decapoda > Lithodidae > Paralithodes > Paralithodes platypus. Next base: position 18,947,865 of record CM064481.1, read on the forward strand.
AATGATGCAAGGCCGTAGTGTGACATCTTCGACAATAAGGATTGATGCCAGACTCTATCAAATGCCTTCTGATATATACATAGAAGTAAAACCCTAGTGATATCTAACGTTCGCCCACTGATTTGTGTTCTACGTATTTCTGCTATAAGAATATAAAACTTAGATCAGTACCCCCCTGAGGTTACTAGAATTCCCGTGCTCTAAAAATACGCGTGTCTAATTCTAGTCTGTGAACTACTACTTGTGCACCAGAACTGCCAGTAATAAATCTAATTAGTGAAATTGAATCTATAAGTAACATTGATGTCTTCCAGTATATAAACTTGCGAACCAAGCCAGTGATCAGAAGAGTATATCTGAACGTTGGAAGTGGGAGACTAGGCTCCATCCAGATCCACTAATGCTAGTTGTTCATTTCTATCATTTGTCTTGTACGAGTATTCATACCTTCTTATGCTTCCTATTAAGAGAGATTGTTCTCAAAAGGCGCAGCCATAATATTATTTTATTGTAAAATTAACATATATTGTATGTTTGATTGGCAAAATAAAAAAAAATAAATAAAAAAAAAAAAAAAATAAAATCATCTTCAATAAACGTGATCGTGTGTCTTGTTACCGTGTGTTTATTTTGTGTTCTCTATTCCTCATACCTTGTATTGTGCATGCAGCCTTATATACCCAGTCAGTTAGAACTCACATTACCCAAGTTAATCCTGTAGAAAAACAGGGCATAACACAGGGTATAAAAGATGATGAGTGTGCCCGCGTTTTAGCGCCGGGACCGTGAACTCTGAGAATACATAATCACAATGTTCATTCTTTGCAATGAACGTGGGAGACGGAGCAATTTGTACATGTTCGTTCAGTCTCCCAAACCTGAGGCAGTTGGGTTCGTTGCTCATCGCCGCCAGCTCAGATACTCTGTTTCCTGTCGCTAGAGCCATAAGGAATACCGTCTTCTTTAATACTGAATCAAAGTCCGGCGCATGGTTATATTTGCGTGAGTGAAGCAACGACAAGGCTTTGTCTAGCGACCAGGTAGGCATGAGCTGGCGTGATGGTGGGCGAAGCTTGAAACATGCCCTCATGAAGCCCTTTTCTTCTGCCTGCGGTATGGCTAGACCTGTGAGGTCGAAAAAGGGGGTTCTAATGGCTGACAAGTGATTCTTTAGTGTAACTACTGAGAAACACTTTTGTTCAAACAAGTAATCTAAGTATTTAAAAATAAGAGCCACTGAGGCGTCTGTTTGCGCTGTCTCTACTATCCAGGTTGTGAACGTTTTCCAATGTGATTGGTATTGTCTCCTGGTAGACATGGTATACTGGTTAAGAAATTTACTTGTAACGCTCTCTCCATACTGAGTTAGCCATTTGGCATTTTGAATGTCCATAAGGCAAAAGTCAGCAAGGTCTTTAGGTTGCCAATTGTTTCTAAGTGGAAGGACGAGACCGGGAGTAATACTAGGTTCTCGCACCATGTTTTCAATTGGTGGTACCACGTCTGAGCCGGCCATAGTGGCGCGATCATCGAGACTATGCCTCGGTAACCCTGTAGTTTGTGAACTACCTGACACATGAGTGAAGCGTTTGGAGGTGGAAAAAGATAGATGGAAGTCCACCTGTTCCAGTCCTCTAATAATGCGTCGGGCCCCCCCCCGCCGAAGTCACTTTCCGGCGGGACAGGTAGAGAGGGAGTCTGTGGTTGCTCTCTGACGCAATAGATCCACTTGTGGACGGTATGGTTCTGCAATTATCTTGTTGAAGATGTTTTGTCTGATTGCCCATTCTACTGAGGTGCTCAGTCTCCGGGACAGGGCGTCTGCCCAGACGTTCGCCACGCCCGGGAGATAAGATGCGTGCAGATGAATGCTCAGCGATTCGGCTAGAGAAAAAATCTGTTCTGACAATTCCAACAACCTTCGAGACCTCGTTGACCCTTGCTTTTGAATGCAGTGGACCGCATTCAAGTTGTCCATTCGAAACGCAATTGACTTACCTTGTAATGAAGAGCTGTGAGTTTGGAGGAAAAACAGTGGGACTTAGAGCTCTTGTTGGTTTATATGAAAGTTCGTGTCTTGGGACCAAAGCCCTTGCCCCTGGTGGCCTAGGCTTGACTGATATCCCCAGCCTATTGTCCCTGAAGCATCTGTGTCTACCCATACCGTAGGCGGAGGAGAAACCCATGTCATGATCGAGTGCAATGTCTCCTTCTTTGCCCAGACCGACAGTAAGTTGTGAATTAATGGAGGAATGGTCCATAATTTTCCCGCCGGAAAAAGCGGGAAGAATCTGTTTCCTTCCATGATTAATCTCTTTACTTTCAGCCGGCCCACCTTTACAGTTAATTGGATCCAATTGAGAGAACCGACCAAGGACTCCCACGTCGTTCTCGTCGTATTCAGACTGTGGAGAAAACTTAACAGTTTCCTGCGAAATCTGTTGCGATTGTCCACACTCTGAGTAAGAGTCAGATTGGCCGTGTCCCAGACCAGCCCTATCCATTGGATTTCCCGTGTGGGGACAAGGAGAGACTTTGCCAAGTTGACCTTGAACCCTAGGGTCTGTACATGATTTATCACTCTGTTCACATGGATTTGACATAAACTCTCTGACTCTGCCACCACCAGCCAGTCGTCCAGATACCACATCACCTTGATCCCTTGAGCTAGTAGAGGCATAAGGGCTTGCCGGACTAATTTTGTGAAAATTCTTGGTGCTAGGTTCAACCCGAAGGGTAATCTCTGAAAGACGTAAGTCTCTTGTCTGATCCTCAAGGCGAGGAATTTTTGGGACCTTTTGTTTATGGGGACATGCCAATAGGCGTCTTTCAGGTCTAGAGAGCATATCCAACCCTGTGGCGGAAGTGTGAGCCTGATCTGATTCACTGTGAGCATCCTGAAGGGTGAATTGTGAATATGGGTGTTCAGATGCGAGAGATCTAAAACTGGTCGCATCTGCACACTGTCCCTCTTTGGCACAAGAAAAAGTCTGGAGGTGAAAACATGGCAAGTTGGATCTACCGGGACAATGAAATGCTTGGTGATCATCTCCTGGACTAGTGACTCCACCTCTAAAGAAACTTGATTTAACTCTCAAGTTTGACGTAAACGAGGTCGCCGAAGCCACCGCCAAGTGATGCCCTTGCTTACCACTGTCCGGGCCCAAGTTCGCCGGGGCCAGGCCCTGCAGCATGCCTGGAACAACCCAGTTTCTGTTCTGGGTCCGTTCGGTTGAACAGCTCTCGGATCCAGCTCGCCTGCGATAGGCCCCGGGAGAGAGAGAGTGTGACTGACTAGTTTTTTGGTGGTGGTGTTGTGGGACGAGACGGCTGGCTGGGTTTGGCAGACGTCGATCCCTGGTTAGGCTTGTTGTGAGACTTACCTTTGTTGTCCCACTTGCCTGACTGTTTACCCTGTCTGTGCTTGTGCTGAGTACCTCCCTGCTGTTGGGGAGTTCTAGAGTCTCGAAAGGACTGTTTGGTATTAGGAGTCTGAGGCTTATTCCCGCCTTTTGGCTTAGCGTAAGATTTCTTAAAAGGCTCCTTCCTCGGCTGGGAGGTACTCTGCCGGAAAATGTCTACCATGTTAAATACCGCACTCCATGTGTCTGAATTTAGTAATGAGGCAGTCAAAACAGGGGAAAGAGTTGCTCGGCAACCTACTTCGTCCGGCAGCTTCTTGACCAAATATACCCTTAAATCATGGCGAGCTCTTACCGCCTCCATGATCGCTATTCTTATATCCCCTAGGGATTGAATGGAGTTTTGTAACAGAAGCCTCCGTGAAAGTTCCGTGGCCCGTACATTCTGATCAGATATGGCTATAATGGTTCTCATGAGTGATTGGGCAACTTGGCAACTTACTAGGTACTGAGAAAAAAGTCTAAGTGCTCTACTGCGTAGCTTAAAATCTCGGTCCAAGTGGGCCGGAGGGGGAATGCAAAAGGGTTCATGCAATTCGTAAAGTATTAGTTTGGGAGCTGCTAAGAAAGCCAACAAATCTTGCGACACTCCCCCGGCCTTATTGACTGATAGTGAAGCCCATAAATGGTTTTCTTGAGGAACCTGATGTGAAGATTTGGAAGTAATGGTGGCAGCGAATTGTTGCGCCTCCACTGCCCAATCATCCCACAGTCCCGCACCTACCTGCCCCACCTGCAGAACTGGATTGTTGCCAGGTCGAGCGCCGGAATTGTATCCAATTCCGGTGTCAGTGCATTGAGTGAGTGACTTAATATCGTTCATGCCGTCCGACCGGGTCCAGTCTGCAAACAGTCGTGCAGCTGAGGCAGGAGGTAAAGCCGGTGATGCAGAGTATACGAAGAAATCAGCCCCGTAAACAGTAGGGATTGCCTTAATAGTAACATCCAATAAATTTCCTACAGCATCTTTGGCCCTAAGCTTCTTACTCTTACTAACTTCAATGGTCCATTCACTAGGCACCGGAAATTCCCCCGACACAGACTGACAAGCTAAGTGAGGTTTCTGAGCAATTGCCGGAATCCATGAGCAGTCCGGTTCGTATAGGAGAGGCATAGAGCCTCTCCTCTGTGGGAGTCTGTCAAGGGGGGGAGGAGTCACATCCGTGATTACACAGACTTTAGAGGTAGTCAAGGAGGCAGGCACTACCGCGCTACTTGCCGTGGTCAATGCCGGATTTACAAGTGAAGTTAAGGAAGTCTGGGGAGCATTAATGTCGGTAGGCTCTAAAGGTCTTACCGGAGTGTCAACAGGGGGAGCTACCGGTGTACTAGTGGGCGGACCTGGGGTAGGCACATCTATCTATCTATCTATTGCCAGACGCCTTACTCCCCTTAATAAGGGTGGCCATACACAGAATGCCCCCAAGAGGACTTATTCCCTGTAAGAGGGACAACCCGAGCCAGTTTAATGAAGGACTTACAGGATTGACCACTCAATTTAGGATCCGTCCGGCTCCGAGGCCCTCTGTGTATCTTGTTAGCACTATTTTTCTACAGTGGTGTTCGGCTAGTCCATCCACTAACCAGCCTTACCCTTCGGTAAGCAGTACGGATTTGTATCAGGTTATCATCCCCTAGACAGGTTGCCGACCAAGGCTGACGAGTCCCATCCACCCGGATTTTTATAAGGTTGTCTCCCCTAGATAGGTTGCCGACCAAGGCTAACGAGTCCCATCCACCCTAGGCACATAGGCACATACTGCTGCATAATCTTATGAAGAATGTCATTTAGTTCATCTGTGGTCACACTCCTTACTGTGGGACCCCCTGGAGGATTGAGAGCTACCTTCAGATTCCTTCTCATTGTTCACTTGTTGGGCCGAGGACAGATCTATGTCCTCCGGTTCTTCTGGTAACTCTACCACTTCCGGCGTACGCTGCCGTGTTTCAGGTGCCTGGTTATCCGGTGGCCAAACCAGGTCAGGGACAGACGAGGGGAGTGTATCTAAGTCCATATTCTGCCCCGTCAGCGCAAGGTTATCACTAGAGGGATTTAACCGAGAGGGTGATTGTCTCCAGACTCCCCTGTCCTGCACCGCAGGTGGTTGGGAGTCTGGTATTACCTGAGAGTTATCATACGTCTGACATAAACAAGTCTGAGAACCTCTATAGTTATCTGCTAAAACCATAGTCGACACAATTGGTGGAGGCCTTCGTGGTACATAATTCAGTTTTGGTATTGCAAAATTAAAGTCTTGTGATTCACTCAAAGATTGACTATTCCCAACCCTAGGACCCGACTCAATCCCCTCCATCCCTACCTCCCTACTGCATGGTGAAAGTCCCAGCGTTTGGCGAACAGGCTAGCCACCTCCCTCCACTCTGCAGGTGTTGTGGGGCACCGCAACACCTCGGGCTGGTACTCCGCGACAATGGCTCCACAGGTTACCGAGACGATGAGGGAAATGGTGTTGCGGGCCACACGGAAGGAATACTGGAGGCTGGCATATGTATCACCTGTGGCAAGGTAGCGGAGTGTTATGGCAATACGTATGCCAGGTGTCAAAGCCTGGCGCCAAAACATGTCCTTTTTTCAATCCTGGGACCAACACGAGCCACCAACTCCCGGAACATGGCACTGTCGACGCGCAGCAAGTTCCTGAACCCCTTGCGATCCTCTGTCTCCAGTTCCCACATCAGCTGCTCGTAGATCCCGTACTGAGGGCGTCTCAACAGCCACTTCCTCGCCCACACTTGGCTGCCTTTCTCGTTGATGGATGGCCTGCAGTTGCAACTATTCCTCTTCTTCCAGGTGGCAGGGCCTCCAACTGCAGCTCAAGATGCAGAAGCTGCACCCTCACATGCCTCATAGCCTAAGGGTCCCGGGTTCAATCCCAGCCTAGGGCATATTTTCGAGAGGCTATTTTCGCATCAAACGAAGCTTAGGTGTGTTGGTAAAATTGTTAAGATTGTTGAAAGTACCGGGTAAGATCGGAGCTCCCAAACTCCTCTTTCAGGTATGGTGTAAAAACCTATTCCTACCCTAGCTGGTTGTTCCTCTTGCTTTCTAGATGCCGGAATTAGTTGGGGAAATCTCGGCTGCACATTTTCCTCTCCTTGCATCTTAATATGAATCAGGTGGCTCCAGTAGTCAGATAGACTACTTCCTGATCAGCAAACCTGACAGGAAATGGGTTAGAGACACTAAGAACAGACTAGGTGAAGAATGCATCCCCCAACACAAGCTCCTAGTCACGACCTAGTGTGTGATATGTGCCTATTAAGTTGAGTTCCTGTTACAAAGAAAGTTCATTTGCCAAAGAGGAAAGTATGGTTGTTGGAAAAAGAGGAGTACATAAACAGATTCCACAACGAAATGGTGAAAATTGAAAGGAGAATGGGTGCTAGGCCAGATGATGTTGATAGAAAATGGAATTTTATAGAACGCAGCCCCCTCGATACCAGAGACAAAGTATGTGGCAAAACAAAGGGATGACCCAGACAAAAGTTCTCCTGGTGGTGGAACAATGATGTCGAAGCTGCAGTCCGATAGAAGAAGAGATGTTTGAAAGTATGGAAGGAAGGTTGCAGCAAGGAAGAATACTTGTCAGCCAAACGCAATGCTAGAAGAGAGGTCTACAGGGTAAGGAAACCCATACAGGATAGCGTAATAGAACAAGTTTGCAGCACTAATAATATCAATGGGGTTTATAAATTAGCTAAGAATATGAGGGACTATAGCCAGGACGTTGTGGGTGTGAGATGCATAAATAATGACAGTGGCATGACTGTTTACACAGAAAACGAAATCAGAGAGGCATGGAAGGAGCATTATGAAAGACTTCTTAATGTGGAGTTTGAATGGAACAGAGAACAGCTCAGCACTGTAGTCCCAGTACAAGGCCCTTGCCTTTGATAGGATACGACGTTGTTAAAAGTGCTATAGAAAAAATTAAGTCCAGCAAAGCCGCTGGCAGCTCCGGCATTGTTACTGAGATGCTAAAAGCAACTGGAGATATTGGGGTAAAACTGGTCACAGAGTTGATTAATGCTATCATAAAGGAGGACAAAATTCCCGATGCATGGCAGAAAAAATAATGTGATAGTAAATTATATACAAAGGCAAGGTTGACTCCTTAGACAGGGGAAATTATAGGGGTTTGAAAATGGTTGATCAAGTCATGAAAGTCAGTGAAAGGGTCTTTGAATTATTATGTTACCTCCACCAACCGACTTTACTCCTAAACTCAATTAATGAAATCAACAAATACATTTGGCAGTCCAGGGATTCGAACCTAGGATGCTCACACCGAAATTCAGTGCATTTATCCATTGCGCTATTAAGACAATGAAGACACTGCATGATCAGGGAAAGTGTTGCCATCAGCGACATGCAGTTTGGATTTATGCCGGGACGTGACACAACTGATGCTATCTTCATTCTTAGTCAACTGCAAGAGAGGTTCTTAGAGAAAAACAGGGAGTTATACCTAGTTTTTGTAAATCTGGAGAACGCCTTTGACCGGGTGCGCAGGGAAGTAATGCAGTGGGCTATGAGAAAGCTTGGAGTGGAGGAGTGGCTGGTGTGTGTGATAATGAGAATGTATCTAACGCGGGCAGCAGTTAGAGTGATGGGGGAAAGAGCGAAGAGTTCCCAGTGAAGGTTGGAGTTCACCAAGGATCATTGCTGAGCCCGTTACTATTTGTTTTGGTCTTGGAGGCTCTGTCAAGGAACTTTAGGACAGGACTCCCATGGCAGTTGTTATATGCAGATGATCTGGTTCTTATCGCAGATAGTGCCAGGAAGCAGAGGCAAAGCTTTAAAAATGGAGGGAGGGCATGGCAAACAAAGGTCTAAGAGTTACATAGATAAAACAAAGGTCATGATCAGTGGAGTAGGGCGTGGAACTATGGAAAAAAGCGGCGACTATCCATGCGCAGTATGCGGGAAGGGGGTGGGATGTGACTTGATTCAATGTTGCGTCTGTAGTGACTGGGTACACAAAAGATGTAGTGGAGCTAGAGGACCTTTGACAAGAATCATAGACTTTGAATGTTTAGTGTGCAAGGGAGATCTTGTGTTAAATGACCCGCCTGTCAGTGTTGATTTTGACAGTGTAACGCTGGAGTGTGTGAATAAGTTCCGCTACCTGGGCGATACGGTTTCCGCCGGAGGTGGCGCTGAAGCTGGCTCCATTGCTAGAGTTAGAAGTGGCTGAGGAAAGTTTAGACTTTAGAGAGCTGCTGCCACTCCTGACCATGAGAGGGCTTCCACCCCACCTTAAAGGGAATGTGTATACCTTGTGTGTTAGTAGCTAGATGAGCTATGGAAACGAGACGTGACCGGTTAAAGCGGAAGGATATCAATAGAATGCAACGGAATGAGAAGAGAATGGATATATGGGGTTAATCTTAGGGACAGGGTATCGAGCGAGGAATTAAGAAGGCATCTGGGTATTAGGAGTGTCAGTGAAGTGATGCGCTCAAGCCGACTTGGTTGGTTTGGACACGTGGAGAGAACGGATGATCAGAACTGGGTGAGAAAACGCCGGACTGTGAACGTGGGGGAAGCTGCGCGTAGGAGTGGACCTAGAATGACGTGGGCTCAGGTACTCCGGTCCGATCTCAAAATAGAGAACTTGACAACAGAAGCAGCCCTTGACAGGACCGCCTGGAAAGCCGCCATTTAGGACGTGAGACTGTAACCACATTCTCTGTGGACAAAACGGTCTTTAAACTTGTATGTATGTATATATGTGTTTGTAGCAGAGTGTAATGGACAGCATTGAGGTGGTGAAAGACGGATAAGAAGAACAGAGAGACAAGACAAGAAGAAATCATTTTATATGGAACCCTCTAGATCCCGCAAGCTTTTACTAAGAAAGACAAGATGTTTGACTGTGAGTACCGGGTCACCCCAAAAATAGATGTGCCTTCTTGGGCAAAACCACAAAAAGACTTAGATGATGACAACTGAAATGATATACTGTAGGTTAGTGTAATAAAATACACAGGGTGTTTCAAAAATACCTTTCATCATTTTTAGAATGAATAGACCTAGCAATAATAAATATACTTTACTATGTGACGGTTTTGGCAATATATCATATTTACCGGAATACTACACATTTTAGTTTAAGGGGATTTTGTCTAGGGGATGAAAACGAATAGTAGATTACCATCACCTCATTTACTATTTTTGCTTTATTTTTATTTTATTTTACATGCAACAACAACGAGGGGACATCAGGAACGCTTTTCGATTACTGTTTGGGCCGGTATTCTTGGTGACCATCTAATGATTCTAATCGGACCTTTTCTTCTACTACAACGACTTACAGGCAATGTGTACACCATATTTCTGCAGGATTACCTACCCATACTACTTGAAGATGTGCCTCTCAGAACACGTTGACAAATGTGGATAATGCATGATGGAGCTCCGGTCACTTTGAACGAGATACAAGGGATTTCCTTAATGTTATGTACCCTGATAAAGGGATAGGCCGTGGTGGTCCCATCACCTGGCCACCTACAGTAGATCACCGGATATAACTCCACTTGTTAACCACACTTTTTGTCTTTTTTCTATGTGGATAGGGGAGACAAAAGGCAAAACTGCCTGTGACGAGTACCTCCCCCAAAATTAAAGTAATGACAGGGCCAAAATCAAGGAACGTTCAAGCCAAAATGTTTGGACACACGGAGTGTGAAACAATTTAAGTCATAGGATGAGGGAAAGATGGATTCAGGGAGAGAGTTCCAGAGCTAATCAGTTGAATAGAAGAATGATTGGGAGTAACGTTTCACTCTTGAGTTGGAGAGTTGTACAGAGTAGGGGTGGGATTGTGTTACAAGACGGGTACTACGTACCCTACGTAGAGGAGGTGGTATGCACTGAAATAGTTCTGAGGAACACTGATTATTGTAGTAGCGATAAAATAGCGAGAGAGATGCAACATTGCGGCGAAGAGAGGCGGTGATTTTGTTTTTGTTTTTTTCTATGTGAGTGAGCGAGACAAAAGGCAGAACTGCCTGTAGCGAGTGCCTCCCCCAGAGTTGAAAGAGTGACAGGGCCAAAATCAAGGGACGTTCGAGCCAAAATGCCTGGACACACTGAGTTTGAAGCAATTTAAGTCATAGGAAGAGGGAAAGACTGATTCTGTGAGAGAGTTCCAGAGCTCAGCTGTTGAATAGAAGAAAGATTGGGAGTAACGTTTCACTCTTGGGTTGGAGAGTTTCACAGAGTATGGGTGGGATTGTGTTGCAAGACAGGTACCACGTGCCCTACGTAGAGGAGTTGGTATACACTGGCAAAGCTCTGAGGAACACTGATTATTATAGTAGTGACGTAAGAATAGGTTTTTACACCATACCTGAAAGAGGATTTATGGAGCTCCGATCTTAGTCTCAACCATCTTAACAATTTTACCAACACACCTAAACTTCGTTAGATGCTGAAATAGCCTCCCCGAAAATATGCCCTGGCCGGGAATTGAACTCGGGACTCTTGGGTTATGAGGCAGTCACTCTACCAGTTAGACCAATAGAGATATCTTTCTTGGTCTAACTGGTAGAGTGACGGCCTCATAGCCTAAGGGTCCCGAGTTCAATACCAGCCCATGGCATATTTTCGGGGGGCTATTTCAGCATGTAACAAAGTTTATGTGTGTTGGTCAAATTGTTAAGATGGTTAAGAGTAAGATCGGAGCTCCATAAATCCTCTTTCGGGTATGGTGTAAAAAACTATTCCTACAGAAGCGATAGAATAGCGAGAGAGATGCAACATAGCGGCGAAGAGAGAGATTGCAGAGAGTTGGTGACTGGACCAAAGGCAAAAGGCGTTCATTTTAACTTTGTCTAGGAGAGCGGTGTGAGAGGAACCTCCCCACACATGTGAACAATACTCAATACAAGGATGCACCGTGCCCCTGTACAGAGGAAGAAGCTGTGCAGGGGTAAAGAACCCCCTGAGGCGGTTGAGCACACCCAGCTTCTGGGAGGCTGCCTAAGCAAGACTGATAATATGGTCCTTCCAAGTGAGAGCAGAAGAAAAAGAGACACCAAGAATATTGAGAGAAGATGAAGGATTGATTTTTGTATTGTTGAAGTATAAGGGAAAGTCCTCTGGGAGTTCCGGACGGTTAGTTAAAATGGAGAAATTGGGTTTTTCCGTTTTGGAAGCATTAAAGGTAACAAGGTTTTCTTTGCCCTAATTGGAAATAGTAGTTAGATTAGCGGATAAGTGTTCTATGGCTTCATTACGTTGTCTTTGAGGGATTGCTGGCTGGGGCGTTCTGGAAATCTAGTTGAGTAGTGTAAGGTAGAGTCGTCTGTGTATGAATGGATGGGACTGGAGGTACAGTTGAGAAGATCATTTATGAAAATTAGAAAGAGAATGGGAGATAGACAGAACCCTGAGGAACACCGGAGTTGATAGGATGAGGAAGTAAACGATGTCCGTCCACAACCTCAGCTATGGAACGACCGGAAAGGAAATTAGAGACAAAGGCACAGATGGAGGGATAGAAACCGAAGGAGGGTAGTTTAGAAATTAGAGATTTGTGCCAGAATCTGTCGAAGGCCTTCGATATATTTAGCGCAATAGAAAAGATCTCACTGCAGTCCCGAAAGGAGGATAACCAAGAGTTAGTAAGATATGAAAGAAGATCACCTGTAGAGCGATCCTTAAGGAAGCCATACTGGCGATCTGAGAGTAGATTATGAGAAGAGAAATGCTTAAGGAATTTTGAAGTAAGAATAGTTTCAAAAACTTTAGAGATACAAGAGATGAGACCAATTGGACAATAGTTGGAGGGTTGAGAGCGGTCACCCTTCTTTGAGACAGGTTGAATGAGAGCAAACTTCCAGCAAGAAGGGAAGACGTTAGAGGAGAGACAAAGACGAAAGAGTTTGCCTAGGCAGGGAATCAGCACAGTTATTGAGTACAACAGGAGGAACACAGTTCGGACCGTACGCCTTCTAGTCCAGCGGCGAAAGTATGATTTTGGGCTGAGGTGTGTTTTTCGGTATATACAATGTTTTATTGTTGTTTCAAGGCATTTGATATCTACTGATAATAAATCAAGAGGGTGCCAAAGTCGCACCCTTGGGGAATAGTTTTTATACACATTTAAACAAAATGAATCGTTAATCAAAATATGCCTAATTTTCGGACAGTATTAAATCCTCCATACTGAATACACACAAGTACTGTAAACACAACACGTTTATTTGTCCTATACTATATCATATTGTGATATGTTCATTCATCTTTAAGCCAATATACCCTTCTTTCGAACACAATATACATTTTTCAACACATAAACATAGTAATACTTGATACAAAATGGAAATATGCGATGGCTGAAAGGAAATAACAGATTGTCATTAAGCTTATATTAAGAATACTTTATGGTATCACTGTAATAATGGGTGAAACACAAAATTGAGTATAAAATTGTTTACATTGAATTATGATTATATGAATTTTACTTTCAAAATCTTTGAATCTTGGTCTTTCGGTTACATCTCATCGGACTAGTCATCTAGTTGTTCATCAGCGTAGGAGTTGCCAGATTTTGTTCGCTCACTGCAGCAGTCGTTACTCCCGTTGCAGCTGCAGAACATGGAGCAGGCGAGTTGGGCCACAACACATCCACATCTGGCTGTTGAGCATGGCGTGTTTGACGAACATCCACATTTGATGATTTGCAGAACTTCAATATGAACAGGTGGCACCTTGTCTGCCACTGTCATTGGGACCAACCCATGACCAGATTCATCCTTCGACCAGCCATACCTCACAGGATCCAGACTGGGTGGGTCAGGGGACAATGCAGACTTCCAGATGATCGTCTGGTAATGTGCCCGGCGTACATGCTGAAGGAATGACTCAGTTGTGGGAGGAAGCGTCTTCACTTTAGGTGCAGCTGTAATCTTCTTGTTTGACATCTTGGAGCACCATACATCATAACGAATGGCTGACATATTGCTTGTCTGTTTGGATCCATAACAAACACCAATGAACCTTGTGGCCTCGGAAACAACTTCATCCATGTCTGCATCAGGATCTCCAAGACTTGGTAACAGATGACCAAGTCGCATCTGTTTCAGTGCTGTTGCCTTACCTATGCCCCACATATATGAAACCGTATCACAGCCGGTCATCGCATGTATTGCAAGGAGTTGCTCTGAATTTCCTCCCTGTTGCTGTGATGTCGCCTTGATGCCCAGAATTTGTCGACCAGCAATTGGACTCACCATTATTACTTCACATGCGAGTTTGTGTTGATGGTAGAAATGGACAAGCAGCACAAAGACGTCCGTGTCGTCACACACAACTGATATGCTTTTCATCCCAGTTGATGCCAACTGTATCATCCGCTGAGGTATCACAACATCAGCTTCCTCATGTGTTGTTCTGAGCTCCTGTCTCGTCCTCTTAGTACCGCTGCTTACTTCTATGGGGACTGGGTCTTTGGCAGTGATAACGAGTTTTGGTGTGTTCCTTGGTAGTTCTGTGACCTTCTTCGACAAGTCTTCACACAAGATGTCAATGAGCTGGACCTTGTTTGCTGTTACTGTTAGCGTCACTTTCTGTGGTGGCAGTGGTGTTTCTGGTGAAAGCTGGTGTCGCCTACTTGCATCCTTGCCAGCACGGCTTATCCTTGCCACGTTTTTTACACTTTCGTCATAGTACCGGTCAAAAATCAGATGGACTTCAGTCATCAGCAGTCGGTTGATTATGTTCTTGGAGAAGTTGTTGGCAAAGTCTTGTACTGTTCCGCTGGCTGGCCACTGTACAACCCAAAGTAGTGCACAACCATCAATGATTATTACCTGTGGACTACATACTAATCTACTCGATCGTTCAACTTGTAGTTTTTTCTTGAGTATGGATTTTGTTGTTGTGATCCTCATGTCACCATTGTCTTCAAACATTGAGGAAGGGACTGGTGACAGTTCGTATGACAGTACATCCTTAACGTCTATTTCCCTGGACTGTTGGAGGCACATCACCCTTGTGTATATGAGCTCAGTGTCATAGACAGGCAAACCATCAACCTTTCTGTACTTCTTGCTCACAGCCATTGTAACAACTTTTTTTGGAGTAACACTGTGGAACTCTTTTGGCCAAGTAGATTCAAATTCCTGCATCTGTTTGTTGCCAATGACGAGTGATTCTGCTACATTCACTTTATCGGAGGCGATTCTTCCTGTTACGATATTGACAAGATGATCAGGATGGCTTTCAGGTTTCAGTGGATCAATCGAAGCGCTCAACTTGGTTTGTATTTTACATCTGTCCTCGGCATCATTGGCTATTCTACCTGGATTCTCTTCTTTGTGGCGCGTTACAGAAACCTGACCTCCTTGTTCTGTCATCAGCGACAAGCCTTTCAGCAGTGTGCTGCAGATATGAAGGCTCAGTGCCCATCTCGTCACAGTGGCTGGTTTCAGTGTGATCCCAATAAGTCCACCCGGGCCTTTACCATACCGCATAAAGGTAGTTTCGATGAACATGTCTGACCATATTCCATTCCATAGCCCACGGGAGTGACGCATGACATGTTGTCCCCGAAAGAAGTCCTCCAAGATGTCATCAGGAAGTCGCTCCATAGACCGTAGGTAGTAGAGCCCATACCTAGCATAGTTTGTATGTCCAGAAGCAAAGAAAGTAGGGGATCATCTGTTGAACTGCCCACATGTGCAAAGGCCAGTCCCCTTCACGCTCTGCCCGTATGAAAATTATCATGATGAGCACCGGCTTGATCAGATTGTCGACCCAAAGTTTTGTTGTTGAGCTGAGTGCTGCTTGTGTGTCGAGTCGTTCCATTAGGTCGTCTTGACCCTCATTTGACAATGTCTCTCGCAACAGCTCTTCCACCACCATTCGCAACGCTCGGACATTTTGCGGGAACTTTTTTCCGGACAGCATTTTCTGGACTCCTCCGAAGGCAGATTGCAAGATTTCTTCCAAGCCACTGTTGCACATGAGAGTTCCCACAGCACCGACAAAGCTCATTAACATATGCATGCCACCCAGGCGTGGAATAAAATTTGGAAACTTGTCCGGGTATACCCACAGCACATGTACCGCAACACGATAGAGCTGTTGATCGTTGGTGAATAACGTGAAGGCTTGGCCTGTACTGCAAGTCAGTTTCTGTGCTTCGTTCATCGCTGTCATGATAGTATCCAGTTCTGATGGAACCATGTCAATTAATGGCGTATATATGGCTTTGGTCGCTGGATGAATGGAGTGTCCTTATTCTCGTGAGGCCCGGGTGTTAAAGCCATTGTACTCTGGTATGTCTTTCTCCCGGATGACCTTTTGCAGGAAGTCATAATCAACTGCTCTTGCCCTTGCCACTGATACCTGTTGAGAAGCAAGCATCTTGAGAGATGGTACTGTACGTGTTGCATCTTGCACTGGCATTGGGGGTTTCTTTGGTCCAGTATAGCGCTGGATGGGGATTGCTGGAGATAATTCATTTTTCATCTCTTCTTTCTTGATACGCCGAATCTTTTCATTTCCAGCTGAAAAAGGACTCTCATCTGTTTGAACCTGAGTGAGGAGAAGGACAAGAGAATGTGTTGATCTCAAGCCATTAGGAGAAGATATGGTGGCGTCGAAGTTATCAGCCACGGCTTGCACAAGACCGGTCTCACTGTCGAATACCCCCCGAAGGTTGATTTTCTGGGATGCAGCTTGGGCAGCAGAAGCCTTGAACCATAGCACCTCATCATACGAGCAGGTGATTCCACAAGCATAACACTTATCAATCAGGCTCTTGTCCTTCATCAAAAGACCTAAAAATACTTGCAAGGTTGTTGCTCGATGATTCACGGTGCTGGTGATGACGTTGCCGATGAGAGAAGCCTGCAAGGTGTCTCCTAATTTTGGTGAAATCTGTAAGAGGAGATGAAGCAAGGTTGGACTACAATCATCACGAATAATGTCGGCACTTATTTCTGTTGCATAACTGTTCAAGTCAGGAACAAGTTGTTTTGTCTCCTTTGTTATTCTTGCTGCGACTTTGCGGATGTCCAAATCATCTTGGTCATCATCGTCAGGTATTATCTTGAGGAGATAAGAAGCTTTGCTCCAGAACGCAATAATGCTTGCAATCCCAATTCCGGAGAGGACTAGAAGGTCTGACCCAAAATATGTTGAAAGATGTTCAATCAATGTGTGTCGTTTTAGCTGAATTCCATGAAGAGATACATATAGGTTGTATACTTCAACAGAGTTCCAGATCCGTGTTGGGTCATTGCTGAGTTCTTGGATGACCTCTACAAAGGCAGGATCTGCACATTCATCTGTATGATGCTCCGACTTATGATGGGCATACATCCTACCTCTTGGACCCATGAACTTTGCCATGCACTTCTTGTGGTACTGTGCATCTGCTGCATGAAGGTCGCTGACAGCTCCTTGCACCCGTATCCTGACCTGCTGGGGAATTTCATCCTCTCGAATGGAACATACTTCCAGAATGGAATTTTTGAAGGTCTTCTTGCCAGGTCCCCTTTCAGCAGTTCTGCAATGGACTACTCTTTTCCATCTATGAGGATGACGTGGGTCAGGGGCTGGTTCACACACCTCACCACAAAATAAGCAGTGTGTCAAGAAATCAAACTGGGCAATTTCTGATCGACGTGTTCTTTTTGGAGGGAGTGTTCCACTGCTTTCGTTGCTATTTGCCTCCACAAACCTTTTGATGTGGGTTTTTGACGTATATGTCGAAACACAACTTTTGTGACATGAGAGTGCAGTGTTAGGATCATCAGCTACTCTATGCTCTAATTCTACATGCAACCCATCACCACGGATTTTGCTACTTTCTATGATAGTACGCAGGCGCTGGGGCTTAGCAGAGATAAGATTTTCTTTTGATTGTCCACAGTTGAAGAGACACCCCTCTGCTTCATTGGATGCCATGTTTCAAGTCAGTCTGGAATAAGAAAGAGATATAAGAAATAATTTATGTAATATGGCCAAAACAACAAATGGCTCTAAATTATCACATATAAACTATTAGTTGTTTTTATAAGTATATTTGTGTCTGTGAATAAAAATAATAAAACAAATGTGTGGATAATAATTATTGCCAGCCCATACCTACAAATTATGTTCTACACAATGACAAATTTGGAGATGCTATGTTTATCAGCACAAACATCTAAACAAAATATTTTTTCAAAGCGTAAAACTCCACTGGAAAATAAACAAGAAATTAAATTTTTCCTATTGAAACCTACATTTTCGGAAACAAGCAACAAAAGTTAGGCAGTGGTACTGCACATCAGAGAAAACCAGGCAGAAATCCATCCTAGTTTGGACATAGGTATTACTAATTCATAAAAATCTATTTTAGACAGTCGACAAAGTGTTGATAATCGCTCGAAAACGTTCCTTCTTTCTAATTGCAATAACAAAAATTCCCCAAAGGTGCCACAGTGGCACCCTCTTGTTTTGAGATCAGTATACATATGAGTTATAGAAACTGCAATAAAACATTGTATATACTGCAAAACACGGTTAGTCAGGATTCCACTGAACTATTCTTAGTATTAAGCCCAGAGAGGGTAGAAAGTATAATTTTAGAAGAGATTAGGATATTAGGCATAAGAAGGAGAGAGGGTGGTGGAGAGGGAAGAATAGCACCAGAATCATCCAAGGTGGAGTTTCTAGCAAAAGTTTGAGCGAAGAGTTCAGCTTTGTCAGAGGAAGAAGTGATGGTTGTGCCATCAGAGTGGGAAAGGGGAGGGAAAGACGAGGAAAAGAAATTGTTGGAGAGGTTTTGGCTAGATGCCAGAAAGCTTGGGAAGAGCTAGAGTTGGATAGTTCAGTGCATTTATTATTGATGAAAGAGTGCTTGGCAAGTCGAAGAACAGATTTGGCTTGATTCCGGGCAGAAATATAGGAATATGAGATTCTTGAGTATGAAGGCGTTGGTACCGTTCGAATGCTTCCTCCTTGTTGCGGACAGCAGTAGAACAAGCGCGAGTAAACCAAGATTTTTTTGCATTAGTCTGAGAGAAAGAGAATGGAATGTATGCTTCCATGCCCAATAGGATTACCTCGGTAATGCGTTCAGAACCCTTCGAGGGTCCTCGGCCACGGAAGCAGAAATCTTTCCATGGGAAATCAAAGAAATACTGCCAGAGAGCCTCCTAGTCAGCAGCGCCAAAGTGCCACAAGCGCCGCCGGCTGGGAGGATCGGGTAGCCGTACAGGAGAGATAGGACAGGTGACAGAGATAAGTTTATGGTCGGAAGAGCCCAAAGGAGAGAAAAGATCGACAGTATAAGAAGAAGGGTTAGAAGTTAGAAACAAGTCAAGAATGTTGGGCCGATCTCCAAGGCGATCCGGGATACAGGTGGGTTGCTGAACTAACTGCTCTAGGTCATTTAGGATAGAAAAAACGTAGGCTTGTTCACCAGGCTGGTCACTGTGGTCAGTAGTGTGAGAGGAGAGCCATTGGCGGTGGTGAACGTTGAAATCTCTTAAGATGGAGATTTCTGAGAAAGGAGAAATGGATAGAATGTGTTCCACTTTAGAGTTTAGATAGTCAAAGAATTTGAGAAAGTCGATAGAGTTAGGGGACAGATAGACAGTACAGCAATATTTAGTAAGAGAATGACAGGAAAGTTTGAGCCATAAAGTTGAGAATTCAGAGGAGTCGAAATCGGGAACAAGTGAGAGTGTTGTTCACGTATGCACAACATCCGCCTTTGGCTTTGAAACTAGGATAGAGAAAGGAGGACACAGAGAAGGGGTTGCTGGCAGTTGCTTCAGACACCTGAGTTTCGGTAAGAAAAAGAAGATCAGGTTTGTAGGAGGAGAGATGGTGTTCAACAGAGTGAAAGTTAGAGGAAAGGCCACGAATATTGCTGAAGTTGATAGTAAGAGTGACACGCCGTGGTCCAGGGCATCTAGAGGGGTCGTCAGGGGAAGGTTGGGCGGGTGTGGGGGCATTTATGGTCCTCCCTCCCCCCTGGGGTCTCCAAGGCATAGTGATTGTTTATACCGAAATAGACTATAGGTATATCATAAGAGCAGATAAAGAAGGTCAAGGGGGGTCACCGGATTTTTTTTTATCTTTCTCTCCTTTTCTCTCTTTCTCTGGCTTGTATCCATTCGGCCCCATTCAGCCAACTGTTTTAAGACGTTTATCCCCATCCAGGTGTTGATTTCTTCCTGGCGAGCGATAGCGAGCCAGCATTGTTCAGAGAAATCCGGCTTCTTTCTATCGAAAAATGTAGCCTACAAATTTAGCTTGCTGTCAAAACAAAAATGTATATATGTTGGCTTGCTACCGCTCGTCAGGAAAATATTGACTCCTGGATGGGGGTAAACATCTTAAAACAGTAGACTGAATGGGGCCGAATGGATACAAGCCAAAGAGAGAGGAAGAGAAAGATAAAAAAAGCAAGGTGGGCCCCCTTAACCCTAATGTAAATCTGGCTCCAAGCAAAGGGCTAGATCATTACACGATTACAGTAAGAATACCTGCAATATAAATCAAGCTTTCAAATCATTGGTTCGGCCACACTTAGAATACTGCAACACCGTCTGGGATCCACACACTCACAATAATATCAATATACTATATAAGAGGCCATACAAAACAAAGCTGCAAGATGGATCAGACGTGATTACAGACATACTACATCAGTCACTTTGCTCAAACAAGACCTTAAACTAGACACCCTTGTAACAAGAAGACAAATACAGACAACAAATGTTATACAAAGTCACAAACAATCTAGTGGACGTAGACAAAAATACATATTTACACCCTACAAACATACGATTTAGGAGACGCAGCCACTTAAAATACTACACATATCAGGCAAGCACGGACATATTAACCCTCTCCGACATATGACGCAATTTTGAGCCTATTAGGGATACTTTAAAGCCTTTGTTACCATCAGGAGTATTTAGAAACCTTTAGTTTAGTTACTTCAACCTCTGCAGTTGTCTTTGAGTTAGCTGTGGGCAGAAAACTAATTTTGGAGAGGTAATTATAAGAGTGAGAGAACTCTATTTCTTATTGCTAATCTGGCAACCTCTGCGTCATATGTGCGTGAAAGGGTTCAGACATTAATGTTTTCCCCGCACCATCCATGAGTGGAATCACCTCCCATCTCCCATAGTTAATAGCCCCACTCTTGATTCCTTTGAAAATAGGATCACTTATCATTATCTCCCTAATCCTTGACCCGATCCTATCCTTTGCTTCTAATTCCCCTGCACAACCCCCGCAGATCATGCTGGCCGAGAGCAGCCCTCTGCGAGTCCCCCTGACAAGATAAAATACACCGCTTCTGGTTTAGTCAAGTTAACCATAAAATTACATGGTTTTCTATGGAGTACAATTAAATAAGAAAATTATTTTCGACCCCTAACTTTAATATAATCAAATAAACGCCTTTCCATTATTTTTAATTTTTGTTTATACATCGCTATTTCAGAGTTGTTAATTTTAGACAAGCATTTAACAATAATTAAAGAAATCAAATAGTAAAAATAAAGAAACACAAAAGCCAATTTATTGTTATAGCCAAGATGTATATACTTTGGAGTCATTACCGGCCTGTAGCCTATAGTCAGGCGTTCACTGACAAGTCCTCATTCTTAGGCTACAGCTGCAGCTATCAGGTGTGTTATTAGTTTGCTCCGAGCTTTTTTTATAAATTAATCATACAATCTAGTATTTAGAGATATATCTATTGACAATTGGTGAGAAGATTTATCTATTAACAATTGTTGATCAAAATGACCAACAAGATCCTTTATGTGGGGGAGGTTCCCTGGCTGCGGGAGATGAGGGCTAATGTGATGGAGCTACTGGAACTACACCGAACGGCTGGAAACACACTCGCTCGTTCTGATGCTGTTGTTAGGTCATTTGGTCACACCTTCCTCTACACTTGGAAGGTTTTGATGCAGAAGTCTTTTGTGTCTTGTTATCCTACTGGACTCCAGGAATTCTGGGAATGGATGGCCAACACTGCAGAGTACCAAAAGTTTGGCAGGCCTCACTTGGCACACGTCCTTGCCTGTCTCGATTTTTTCATTGACCCTCCCAAGAAAGTTTCTTCTCAGAAGCTTGTACTGCAAGATCAGCTTCCAAGCTGTACCTGTTCTTACGAACAACTAAAGCCACAGCTTGTTTATAAGCGTTCTCTTAGCTCTGGTGCCTCGTGTGAAACATTTCTGTTTCGGGACAATGGTAAATATCTAGTATGCAAACTGGGTAAGCGAGAAGATTGGAGCATGTTGCAGGCTTTCTGGCGTGAGGCTTTATTGCTGGATCATCTGCAGGGTGCTGGAGGCTCCCCAGCCTTGCATGCCAACTGCTCCGACCGTCCTTGTCTCTTCCTGTCCCGTGTAGAGGGCAAGACTCTAAGTCGTGCGTATAGCCGTCTTACTGCTCGAGGGTTGGTGGAAGTGTTCTTGGCACTGGCACGTAGCCTACAGGATGTTCACAAGGCAGGGGTCCTACATAACGATATCAAAGCCGATAATGTAATTGTCAAGATTCCTATGGCTGGTCTTGGAAAGGTTCGAGCCGCTCTGATTGACTTTGGATTGGGGGCACTAGTAGATGAAGTTGCACATACAAGAAACCATAATGTCATTAATTACATTCAATATAAGTGGTACGCTCCTGAGGTGTTCTTTAACAGAGGGGCATCTTTTGCTAGTGACATTTTTTCTCTTGGTATGATGCTTGAACGTATGGTTGTAAAGCAGATGAAGGCTGGACGACTGAGTGCTTGGCCGGAGGGACTTGAGGAACTTGTGGCCGACATGGTAGAGTACAAAGAGGAGGACCGACCAACTATCACAGAAGTGATCACTAGGTTGACTGCCATACTCCCTGGCCTCCTGTACCTTCAGCGGTCACTGGAAGGGTTCCCTGACTCTGATGACGAGTCTGATGATGAGTCAGATGAGGATGACTCGGATGAGGATGAGTCAGATGAGGATGACTCGGATGAGGATGAGTCGGGTGAGGATGAGAGTGAGTCAGATGAGGATGAGTCGGGTGAGGATGAGTCGGGTGAGGATGAGTCGGGTGAGGATGAGTCGGGTGAGGATGAGGGTGAGTCAGATAAGGATGAGGGTGAGTCAGATAAGGAATCAGGTGAGAGTGATTATGATATAGATGGGGTAGACTAGACAAACTTGTTAATTCTAATATCGTGCCACTACTCGTAAAACTCTGTGTTTCTGTGATAAAGTGTCTCATCGTAGGTGTGCAGACTTTGATGTCTTTTATATTATTTTGACTATCACTAGGTGGTTGTATTCAACTTAGGAAGAGCTTCTGGGAATAAAAAAGGTTACAAATCTTAACCTTTTGGCTTCCATAGGTCCTTCTCCAGCTGAAGAAAACCAACTAATGATAACCAGAATAAAATTAAAAAGGTGTCATCTTATTAAAGGAAATATAATATGACAAGGAACTGATTTGTACTATAGTATTGCCAGCACAAATAGTTGTAACACCACCCTACCAACACAACACTACCCTCAACGGTACCATCACTACCACAGATATCGGCGACCCAAATAGCTCAACATGCAACCAGATCAACTAAAAAAGCAGGTAGCACTCGCAAACACATCACCAGTGAAGTAGAAACAACGGCCAAGGACAACAACAACAGCAAATAACCACAACGGTGCCACTGCGGGGAGGTACAGGTGGGGGTGGGGGTGGGTCAAGGACAAGGAGCAACCTGTCCCCCGCCCCCGCTCACACGCCGGCACCACTCAGCTGATCGGCATGGGCCAAACCACACCTCCAGACGTACGATAAACAGTAAGAGGAAATTATGCATAGTCTGTACTATTGGATTCAACAATAGGAGTACACTTTTACAATGTAACAGTTGTAATGAAATTGTACATAACCGATGTACTTACGTTAGCAGTAGAAACGAAGATGAATGCGCTAAATGTGGGACATCAGCTGTACGAAATCAGACAAACATTTGTGATATATGTGAATCACCCATAACACGACGACAGGGGATCCAAAACTGTGTTAAGTGTAAAACTGTAGCTCACATGAAGTGCATTTCTAAGAAGACCGACAGTAAAGAACATGACTTTTTATGCAATAAGTGTGCCTTGCATTTATTACCGAACGTTAATGTAAATGAACCAATTAACAACTCAGAATCCAGTCAGGACACATTCAAAGATGAATATAGAGTGTTCACCAACATAGGGCTCCATCTTATTCACATCAATGCCAGATCAATGTATCATAAAGTGTCAGAAATAAACTTGTTAGCTAATAAGGCCAAAGCTTCAATAATTGCAATTACAGAAACCTGGCTGGACTCGAGTATAAACGATGGTGAAATAAACATTCAAGGTTTCAATGTGGTTCGTAATGATCGTAATAGACAAGGGGGAGGAGTATGTCTGTTTGTAAAAAACAACCTCACACACACAATTAGGAACGACCTCCAAGTAAAAAACCACGAAGCTCTTTGGATTGACTTACACCTGCCTAGGACAAAGCCCATCACAATTGGAGTGTGCTATAGGCCACCAGACGACACACAATTCTTAAACAAATTTGAACGAACTTTGTCATTACTAGACCCCCGGAATGAATCCATTATACTAGGGGATTTTAACTTGTGTTGCAAACAACGAAATAATAGGCTTGTACGGGAATATAGGCACATACTGACAATGCACAATAACAGAGAGGACAAAATATCACAGTCAGGGGTTATACAAACGGGGATAAGTGATCACTTCGTCACATATTGTACACGTAAAACTCCCAAAATTACCCTAGAGAATCACAAGGTCATTAGAACAAGGTCACTCAGAAACTACAACAAATATTTTTTTTTTTACATTTTATGGAATACAGATTGGTCTCCAGTGTTTGGAAGTACAAACGTTAATGACGCATGGGTTGGCTTCAGAACCATCATCACAAACATCCTAGACAAAATAGCTCCTCTGAAAAACATACGAATTAAAGCAAGATCAGACCCACATGGAGCAACAATGACATACTACACCATCTGGAACACAGAGACAAACTGTTAAAAAGGCTAGTGAAACATAGACAGGATCAAGGTCTGAAACATGAGTTCAACAGGGCTATGAATAAACTAAGTAGGAAAATTAAATCAGCTAAATCTAATTATTTCCACAGTAATTAGGCAGCGGAATATCAGAGTAACCCCCAAAAAACTATGGAGGCACTTAAAAACAACGGGCCACAGCAACAAGGCAAGGGATTCATCTAACACTAATATTGCTCTCAAAATTAGTGATCAGGTTTGCCATGACAAACGACAAATTTCAACCTACTTCAACTCCTTCTTCACCTCCATAGCAAACACACTAGCACAGAACCTACCGCAACCTCTCAATAAATACACCACAACAACTGCCACCTTTCAAAATTTCTACAGGGATAAAGGCATACACCCGAACACTTTTGGATTGCAAAATGTTACACCAAAATACACATTTGAGGAGCTCTCTAACCTAAATGTACATAAAAGCACAGGACCAGACAAAATTCCTGCCAAATTTCTAAGAGATGGAGCCATTGGTATAGCAGGTCCCCTAACCCACATCATCAACCTGTCAATTAACACCAACACTGTACCTGCTGAGCTGAAGGAAGCTATTGTAACCCCTCTATTCAAGAAAGGAAATAAATTAGATGTTAGCAACTACAGACCAGTTAGCATATTATGTATTGTATCAAAAATCCTTGAAAGAGCTGTATACACCCAAATTGAACACTACCTCAAAGAAAATGATCTACCGGTATTCTATAAGTTTCAATCAGGTTTCAGAGACATGTACTCGACAGACGCCTGTCTCATCCACTTAACAGATCACATTCGTAAAGAAATGTCTAAAGGTAACTACACCAGTATGGTTCTTCTTGACCTACAAAAAGCGTTTGATACAGTAGACCATAATATCCTATGTAATAAACTACAAGCAATGGGCATTGGGTCAGTGAACTGGTTTAAATCTTATCTTAGTGGTAGAACACAAAGAGTCAAAATTAATGATAATCTTTCTGATCCTATGCCAATTAACTGTGGGGTCCTGCAGGGAAGCATCCTTGGTCCCTTACTCTTGCTCCGTTATGTGAATGACATGGAACTGAGCGTATCGTGTAAATTATTACTGTATGCTGACGACAGTGTGCTTCTGGTTTCAGGAAGACCCAATAAGTATTGCCGCCTCACTTTCCAAAGAACTAGAATTGTGTAGTTATTGGCTAGTGGACAATAGACTATCTCTTCACCTGGGCAAGACAGAAGCCATCTTATATGGAACAAAACGCAAATTGAAAGACATTGAGGGCTTCTCGGTCAACTGTAATGATATTCCCATAACAACAGTGTCACAAGTGAAATATCTCGGACTAAAACTGGACTCGACTCTGTCAGGTGAAACAATCCTGGAATCGATCCTGAGTAAATGTAGAGCACATATTAAATACCTGTATAGACAGGTGGGATGCTCGCCAGCGGCGATCAAAAAGACCCTATGCCAAGCGCTTGTTCAATGTCATTTTGACTATTCTGTGTCATCCTGGTACTCTGCATCATCTAAATCAGCAAAGCACAAACTTCAGGTCACTCAAAATAAAATGGCTAGGTTCATGCTGAACCTAGGACCCAGATCGCATGTTGGCCAGGAACAACTTCAGTCACTTGGTATGCTCAATGTCTCTGACAGGGCCAAACAAATCAGACTCATAAATGCCTTCAAGATATTTTATGATAGGGCTCCAGAGTATTTAAAGAGTAATTTTGTTAAAGCAAATGAGAGGATTGGACACAATACAAGGAATAGGATGTATAATTTTATGGTCCCGACAATCCAAGGACAGGGTAAGCTAACATTCTTCTTCACTGCCATAAAAGACTGGAATAACCTACCACAGACAGTCCGTGAAAAGAGAACACTGTATTCCTTCAGACGTAGCTTGAAGAAGCACCTGAACCGAACAGCTGCGAGAAGGGAGCACCAAGCTTATGTCTACTACTAAATACGACATAAGAGATAGGCAAAACAAACTGAAATGATTACTGAAATAATTTGACCAGTCCAACTATAGAATGTAATGTATCTTAATATAACCCCCTAGAAATACTTTCTCTAAAATATCTAAATTTTTTATCCTCCCCTTTTTCCCCAGCTAACCTAATCCCACAAGGACCGCAATGGAAATATGCCTAACGGCCTTATTGGGCTATCCTTAGTCGGAATTATGCAAAGCTGGTATGTCATATTTGTAACATATTATATGGTACCAACAATGTAAAATGCTAACTGAATAAATATTATTATTATTATTATTATTATAACATAATTCTTGACATAACACTATCTGGTGCGACGTGTTGGGGGTTATTAGCTATCTATCTATCTATTGCCGGACGCCATAATCCCAGAATCCCACGAATGAATCACCCTAATGCATCTCTGTCCCCAGTCAGTTGACGCCCCTCCTCCCATCCAGCACCGCTTTCACGCATATACTTCTTAACTTAAGAAATAGGGTGGTCACCCTATTTCTTGGGGTGGAAATGAGTTACATGGAGGGATCGTGTTTAAATATTAGTGAGGGTTTTTATCTATTTTGACTGAAATGCTAGGTTTTTCCAGGTTAAATAGGAATGGGAATTATCCCCAGGCTACCTTTAGGATCAACCTTTCCTGGTACCTGGCGCGGGGTACGAACCTCTGAAGGGAATTTAACCCTCCTAAAAACCCACAGGTTTTGAGATGCCTTGGGTGGGGTTCGAACCCTGGTTAGTGACGCACCACCATCACCACCAGGCCCGCGCGCTAACCCACTGTACTACCACGGACGTACTAAAAGTATAGCAACCTTAGTCCGATTTTTAAGAACCAGGTGATAGTCTCGTGGTGTTATCACGTGATGAGTTTATTGGACTTACCATCCACGACTATTTTACGCTATACCTGACGTCAACTCGGGTAGTACATTATTGTGGTTGCGGGACATTTTCGAGGGCATTACACCACATTCCTTTTTAGTTAGGCTAGTCCCTAGCCTCGTAAGGTCGTAAGGTATCGTAGCCTTTTTACCTTAGCCATCTCAATTCTTGGTATAGGGTTCGCGTGACGGGTGCTCCAGCACGTAGCTACCAGGTCACGTTCCCTTACTGCCACCAATGAAATGCTAGGTTTTACCAGGGTTAAATAGGAATGGGAATTATCCCCAGGCTACCTTTAGGATCAACCTTTCCTGGTACCTGGCGCGGGGTACGAACCTCTGAAGGGAATTTAACCCCCCTAAAAACCCACAGGTTTTGAGATGCCTTGGGTGGGGTTCGAACCCTGGTTAGTGATGCACCACCATCACCACCAGGCCCGCGCGCTAACCCACTGTACTACCACGGACGTACTAAAAGTATAGCAACCTTAGTCCGATTTTTAAGAACCACGGTGATAGTCTCTCGAGATGAGTTTATTGGACTTACCATCTACGACTATTTTACGCTATACCTGAAGTCAACTCGGGTTAGTATTATTGTGGGTGCGGGACATTTTCGAGGGCATTACATTGACATGTTCGAGCAGTGTATTTATAATAATAATAATAATCTATCTATCTATCTATATGCTCAGGTCCAATCCCCATTTTGGGGGTAGCCAACTCAAGACAGAGCAAGAACAGGGAAAACACAAAAATAATAATAATAATAATAATAATAATAATATAATAATGCTTTATTTCAGACTCACACAGTACAGATCCATTTTAAGCTTTATTAAATCGTCGGATGATACCCAGAATGAACTGTCAAAATGCGTCATAATTTTCAAAAGGTAAATGGGATGATTTGTTCCAGTGATCTTGGTTTATTCTACTACCGTACTGCATGCTTGGGAAAATACAAATCTTTGATATGAGGAATTCTTCGACAGATGACTGGTGAACTACAACTGCGACGTCTCCCCCGCAGATGACTGGTGAACTACAACTGTGACGTCTCCCCCGCAGATGACTGGTGAACTACAACTGTGACGTCTCCCCCGCAGATGACTGGTGAACTACAACTGCGACGTCTCCCCCGCAGATGACTGGTGAACTACAACTGTGACGTCTCCCCCGCAGATGACTGGTGAACTACAACTGTGACGTCTCCCCCGCAGATGACTGGTGAACTACAACTGTGACGTCTCCCCCGCAGATGACTGGTGAACTACAACTGTGACGTCTCCCCCGCAGATGACTGGTGAACTACAACTGTGACGTCTCCCCCGCAGATGACTGGTGAACTACAACTGTGACGTCTCCCCCGCAGATGACTGGTGAACTACAACTGTGACGTCTCCCCCGCAGATGACTCGTGAACTACAACTGTGACGTCTCCCCTGCAGATGACTGGTGAACTACAATTGTGACGTTTCCCTGCAGATGACTGGTGAACTACAACTGTGACGTCTCCCCTGCAGATGACCGATGTACTACAACTGTGACGTCTCCCCTGCAGATGACTGGTGAACTATAACTGTGACGTCTCCCCCGCAGATGACTGGTGAACTTCAACTGTGACGTCTCCTCCGCAGATGACTGGTGAACTACAACTGTGACGTCTCCCCCGCAGATGATTGGTGAACTACAACTGTGACGTCTCCCCCGCAGATGACTGGTGAACTACAACTGTGACGTCTCCCCTGCAGATGACTGGTGAACTACAACTGTGACGTCTCCCCCACAGATGACTAGTGAACTACAACTGTGACGTCTCCCCCGCAGATGACTGGTACACTACAACTGTGACGTCTCCCCTGCAGATGACTGGTGAACTACAACTGTGATGTCTCCCCCGCAGATGACTGGTGAACTACAACTGTGACGTCTCCCCCGCAGATGACTGGTGAACTACAACTGTCACGTCTCCCCTGCAGATGACTGGTGAACTACAACTGTGATGTCTGCCCCGCAGATGACTGGTGAACTACAACTGTGACGTCTCCCCCGCAGATGACTGGTACACTACAACTGTGACGTCTCCCCTGCAAATGACTGGTGAACTACAACTGTGACGTCTCCCCCACAGATGACTAGTGAACTACAACTGTGACGTCTCCCCCGCAGATGACTGGTACACTACAACTGTGACGTCTCCCCTGCAGATGACTGGTGAACTACAACTGTGATGTCTCCCCCGCAGATGACTGGCGAACTACAACTGTGACGTCTCCCCCGCAGATGACTGGTGAACTACAACTGTCAGGTCTCCCCTGCAGATGACTGGTGAACTACAACTGTGATGTCTCCCCCGCAGATGACCGGTGAACTACAAAGAGCATTTATGTTCTGTAGTACTGTATATTTCAAGTGATATCTTGTTACCTAGTACTCTCTATTTGACTAGTCTTTTGTTGTAAAATGAACAACTCTACAAGAAATTCATATCGAGCCATCAGATTCACAGCCCTCTCTACAATGCCCAACCAGAGAATTTTGCAAAACAATTATACAAAAGTGTAACTTTTTTTTATTGTAGGCTCCAATCGAGCAGGGCTAGACCCAGGAGAGGTCTTAGGCATTTGATAAGGAGTCGCTGGAACTCCTGTTGCATTTGGCCTCTCTTATTGATTTCCTTTGTGCCTCACTTACACTGAGAGTAATCCAGCTAGCTCTCACAAACACCTCCTCCTCCTATCCACTTAATTCAAGTGTTCAAAATCATCAAAGGCATCGACAATATGAACTGTACTAAGTACTTCACTATCAACCAGTCTAATTACACGAGGGGAAACGGTTGCAAAATTATTGGTAAATCTTTTAACTCATATGAATCTAAGAATTTCTTCTTCAATCGAGTTGTCAACTTGTGGAATGGGCTTCCCTGAGACGTTATAGACTGCAGCACCGTTGATTCTTTTAACCCTTCCTACCCGGGCTGCCTGTTAGAAGGACGGTCGCCCGTACCCGGGCGAAATGGCCGAAAAACGTCTAGGCCTAGGCTACCGTATTTTTGTTTATTTTAACTGCTAGAAATTTCCCACGCATCCCTAAACGTAGTGCGGTTTCCAATCTGTAAACTGGCGTTGAGTAAAGCTCTCTAAGTCAACTGGTTCAGTTGTGATGACGATTTTAGTGGAGAGCATTTTCACGCAATGTTAGCAATACGACGATCTTTTCACTAATGAAACTACGACATACAGACGTATAATAACAAACGAGTCTTCTCCTTCTTGTTTTCGGAGGTGCGGTGACGAAGCGACCGACTTTGTTTACATTCGTCCGACGCACGGCGTTCGGATCAAGCTTGCAAGGCTTGCAAGCTTACTGTCTGTCACAAGGACGCCCGGGTAGCTGCCCTTCTGCCGAGCTGTCCTTACCTAAGGCAGCCCAGGTAGGAAGGGTTAAACTTCGCCTAGACAAATATCTTGCATCAAACCCGCGACTGACTGCATTTGTAAATGAATAACTTTATTTTATTCCCCCCTCAGATTCATCAAAGGATTATTGCGTTTATATATTGCTAAGACGTTACTCTTTTTTCCCAGATACAGTATACGAAAGATCCTTATAACTGTGTTATGTTACTAACCCATCTGTCCCCTACTAACTTCCTAATACCGCCACAGACATTAGTTCCAGGGCAGTGGTTTCCTTTCCAATTTTCCCTTACCCACTCTAAACCACTGTTTGGACACTTGATCCGCAGTGTTTTGGAGGACAAGCAGCCTAGATGGGTCACTATAGGCTACCTGTTGTTGCTTGATTTCCTTTGTACTCCTTTGTACACTTCACTACACTAAACATGCACACCACACTTCCTTCTTCCACATCAAAATTGAAAACAAAAATTATGATGAACCATAGCCCAGCCTCGGAGTCCACCCGACCTTCCCCTGACGACCCCTAAAAATTGTCTGGACCTCAGCCTGTTACTCTTACTATTAACTTTTGCAACATTCACGGCGTCCCCAGGGGTGGGTGGGTGGGTGAGTGGGTGGGGGGGGGGGGGGGGGGACCGTAAATGCCCCCACACCCACCCGACCTTCCCCTGACGACCACTCAAAATTATCTAGACCTCGGCCTGTTACTCTTACCATTAACTTTTGCAACATTCGCGGCCTTGCCTCTAATTTTCCCTCTGTTGAACACCATCTCTCCTCCTACAAACCTGATCTTCTTTTCCTCACTGATATGTAAGTGTATGAAGCAACTGCCAGCAGCCCCATCTCTGTATCCTACTACTTTCTCTATCCTGTTTCAAAACTAAAGGTGGATGACAAATCACTTGCTCTCGTGTTCCCGATTTCCATCCTCTGAATTCTTCAACTTTATGGCTCAATCTATCCTGTCATTCTCATACTAAATATTTCTGTGCTGTCTATCTTTCCCTAACTCTACTGACTTTCCCAATGTCTTTGACTATCTAAACTCTAAAGTGGAACACATTTTCTCCATTTCTCCTTTCTAAGAAATCTCCATCTTAGGAGATTTCAACGTTCACCACCGCCGATGGCTCTCCTCTCATACTACTGACCAACCTAGTGAACAAGCCTACGTCTTTTCTATCCAAAATGACCTAGAGCAGTTGGTTCAGCAACCAACCAGTATCCCGGATCGCTTCGGAGATCGGCCCAACATTCTTGACTCGTTTCTAACTTCTAACCCTTCTTCTTATACTGTCGATCTTTCCTCTCCTTTGGGCTCCTCCGACCATAAACTTATCTGAGTCACCTGTCCTATCTCTCCAGTACGGCCACTCGATCCTCCCAGCCGGCGGCGCTTGTGACCCTTTGGCGCTGCCGACTGGGAGGCTCTCCGGCAGTACTTCTTTGATTTCCCATGGACAGATTTTTGCTTCCATGGCCGGGGACCCTCGGAGAGTGCTGAACGCATTACCAAGGTAATCCTCTCGGGCATGGAGGCATACATTCCATCTTCTTTCTCTCAAACTAATGCAAACAAATCTTGGTTTACTCCCACTTGTTCTACTGCTGTCTGCAATAAGAAGGAAGCATTCAAACGGTACTGACGCCTTAAAACTCAAGAATCTCATTCTTCCTATGTTTCTGCCCGGAATCAAGCCAAATATGTTCGTCGACTTGCCAAACACTCTTTCATCAATAATAAATGCACTGAACTATCCAACTCTAGCTCTTCCCAAGCTTTCTGGCATCTAGCCAAAAACCTCTCCAACAATTTTTCTTACTCGTCTTTCCCTCCCCTTTTCCACTCTGATGGCACAACCATCACTTCTTCTTCTGACAAAGCTGAACTCTTCGCTCAAACTTTTGCTAGAAACTCAACCTTGGATGATTCCGGTGCTATTCCTCCCTCTCCTTCCCCCTCTCTTCTACTTATGCCTAATACCCTAATCTCTTCTAAAGATGTACTTTCTACCCTCTCTGGGCTTGATACTAAGAAGGCGTACGGTCCGGATGGTGTTCCTCCTGTAATACTAAAAAACTATTTCTGTGCCGACTCCCTGCCTAGGCAAACTCTTTCGTCTGTCTCTCCTCTAACGTCTTCCCTTCTTGCTGGAAGTTTGCTCTCATCCAACCTGTCCCAAAGAAGGGTGACCGCTCTCAACCCTCCAACTATCGTCCAATTGCTCTCATCTATTGTATCTCTAAGATTTTTAAAACTATTCTTACTTCCAAATTTCTTAAGCATTTACTGTATCTTCTCATAATCTACTCTCAGATCACAAGTATGGCTTCCTTAAGGGTCGCTCTACTGGTGATCTTCTTTCATATCTTACTAACTCTTGGTCATCCTCCTTTTGGGACTTCGGTGAGACCTTTTCTATTGCACTAGACATATCGAAGGCCTTCGATAGAGTCTGGCACAAATCTCTAATTTGTAAACTACCCTCATTCACTCTCTATCCCTCCATCTGTGCCTTTGTCTCTAATTTCCTTTCCGGCCGTTCCATAGCTGCGGTTGTGGACGGCCATCATTCACTTCCTCATCCTATCAACTCCGGTGTTCCTCAGGGCTCTGTCCTATCTCCTATATTCTCTTTCTATTTTTCATAAATTATCTCAACTGTACCTCCAGTCCTATCCATTTATATGCAGACGACTCTACCTTACACTATTCAATTAGTTTCCCAGAATGCCTCAGCCAGCAATCCCTCAAAAGCAAACATAATGAAGCCATACAACACTTATCTTCTGATCTAACTACCATTTCCAATTGGCGCAGAGAAAACCTTGTTACTTTTAATGCTTCCAAAACCCAATTTCTCCATCTATCTACCCGCCATGAACTCTCAGAGGACTTTCCCTTATTCATCAACAATACAAAAATCAACCCTTCATCTTCTCTCAATATTCTCGGTGTCTCTTTTTCTTCTGCTCTCTCTTGGAAGGACCATATTACCAGTCTTGCTTAGGCAGCCTCCCAGACATCATCACCATCAGGAAGCTCCTGGCCACCAAACCCAAGACCTCAACAGTGGGAGCGATAAAAAGGTTCCCCACCCACCCTCAAGGAGGACAAAGGCCAAGACCCTCACACAGCTGCGGGTCAAGACAACCACCACTCCAAACCGCCCACACTCCTATAACAGGGCGTATCCTCCAAGCCACGCCTAGAACAGGGTTCCTCTGCCCACTAATCCCATCAATCGAGGCCGACCCACGAACACCACCACACCCAGATTCCGGAACGGGCCCCTGATACTGATCAACCCGTTCAACTTCAGTGCTTGCAACACCACCTGCCCCTTACACTACATAAAAGATCATGCAAAACAACAACAACGGCAGATTTCCAGAATACTTGCCGCAGATTTTATTTTTTATTTTTCTATATTCCAACTACTCCCTCTCGGGCATAGGCTGAGAGCCTTTACACTACACCGCTGAACACGGTGAGGCCCGTGAGGTCTTGTTCCAATCTAGGGAGTGAGACATGCGAAGCACCCCGGCTCGAAGCAACTCCATCTCTGAAGCCGCTTCGCCTCTGCAATTCACCGTCTCATCCCCCACACTCGGACCCTCACTCTCAGAACGCCACCTATTGAACAATTAACTCACTAGGCATTGCCCCCCTGTAACATATTTTGAATATGGGAATATTCATACAATGCTATTTAATTAGAGAACAATGCATGAGGGTATTTTTTTTTTGGCATTTCGGTGTGCTGTGGTAATGCACTGAAACTAGGCACGGCACAAATTACATCCCAATAATATCTTCTCATTGACATATTGGGATTCGAACCCGGGTCCATTGGATTACCAGTCCAGAGGCAAGACCACTCTGCCACACCTCGCCTGAAGAATCTCGGATACTGGAAATCGAGGACAACGATCCAGAAGGGGAAGACCCCTTGGAAGCCCCCACCTACCTCAATCCAGGCCATTGAGAAGAATCCGGAAGAGCAGGAAGAGGAAGAAGATCTCCCTCAGGTTTTTTTAAGCCTCCCACGCCCATAATGGCTTCGGTGGGGGATTCCAGCGAAGAGTCCCACCAAGAAAGAGCCGGAACCAAGCAAAGAGGTGGTTGCAGCCCAAGACAACCTCCAACTTATATTCCTGCACCTGAAGGAGAAGCTAGGCGCAGAACCGGGGTCGTATTTGCCAGCGATAAAGTCCTTTGTGGAGAACTACTGGAACATTAACCCTTCCTGCCCGGGCAGCCTTTCTAAATGACAGCGCTCGTATCCGGGTGATCTGGCTATAAAAAAAACACATGTAAACAAAGGCCTATCTCCGTTAATACAATAGCTACAACATTAAAAAAAAACATCAAAATGTAGCCCTTACTTTGCTGTGTAGACTGGTGTTGAGTAAGCTCTCTCAACTGGTTCAGGAGTGATGGCAATTTTAGTGGAAGTATCTTTTGGCACGCATTTACTTAGACGCGTCTGAACGCTCAACTGCGGCCCCGGCTATGACGCACTACTGCACTCGTCGCCCCACCCGCAATTATGCCGGGAAGCGATTTGAGTGTTTTTATTGTTTATTCTGCCATTTATTATAATTATTTTGTAATTTTCACTCAATAAAGTTACTTCTATAAAGTTATTTTTGTGTCTCACTTGTACTTTTATTATTATATTCTTAGTGTCACTTTCACTGGACTATGATAATTGATAGTGTAATTTTCACTTGTATTTATTGTTAGGTAAGCTATAATATAGATTTTAGTGTCACTTTCACTTGTTCATATTGTTATGAAGGCACTTATAATTAGTCATTTGTGTCTCTTTCACTTTTACTAATTATTTTATATTATTATAGCCTACATTTTAGTGTCACTTTCACTGTCATTGTCACTTCACTTCAATATTGCACTAGAGTGTGAAACTGATTGAAGCAATGTCCAGCGCACAGTGCCACTTCACACTCGAGGCATTCCCATGTGGTTTATGTTGGTTTACAGGGTCTGAGGGTTGTGTGGCTACATACATGGCACCTCTTCTGACTCCTGGCATTACCACCTGGTACTTTGGGAGGAAGGGGGTTGAGCTGGTGCTTCCGGAAATAGTCGGTACATGCCGGCCGGTCCAGCCGGCCTGCGGTCCAGCCGGCCCATAGAGGTCTCCCGGCTGTAGCATGTTTTTCCAGGAGCTCAAGTACCACCTGCTACTCTGTAATAGGAGATTGGAATGCTAATCTGAAGGACATGAGTAACTCTCTGTTTGCTAGTCATATGACTAACTTCTGTGGTGAGCATGATCTAATTATCTCTTCTCAGCTCATGCTCCCTCATAGTAGTTACACATGTGTCAGTGCAGAGCATGGGGCTCAACGTCTTGGCTAGATCATACCGTAGCTAGTGCTGATTTCCATGATATGATAACAAATATGGAAATTCAGTATACATATACAAATGAAGATCATATCCCATTGACCTTAACAGCTAGTTTGGAAAGAGCGCCAGAATTAACCCAGTCAAACAATAGTGTAAATCCAAAACTGCCTTGACGAGGAGGAGTGCGAGCAATTTTGCACTTTAACACACACTCTCCTTTCTGAGCTTGTTCCTGGCAGGGAGGATGCCATTACCTGTGAAGACCCCAATTGTGTTAATGCTAGTCATCGAAAAGAGGTCAGCAAGCTGTACAATAATATTATATCTTGTCTTACTAAGGCTAGTGACATAGTATTTCACAAGCATAACAAAAATTAATCTTTTAACAAACCTGGGTGGAATTATCATGTTTCAGAACTATACCAGGCATCCCGAGATGCTCGTAGTGTATGGCTGGATCATAACAAACCGAGGCATGGACCTATTTTTGACATGTTCACCAGACTAAAGGCTAGATGCAAGTATGCAATCAGATATACAAAAAACAATGAAAACTTGTTAAGAAGAGAAGCATTGGCCAAAAACTTTGCTAGCAAAGACACATTGGCCTTCTGGAAGGATATTAAAAAAATGCATAATAGCTGCACACCTATTCCTGTTAGTGTAGATGGGATCTCTGGTACTAATAACATAGCCAATCTTTGGAAAACACATTACCAAACCATGTTTAACTCTGTTGGGCACCAAGGAAATACCATTGCTGCTACTACAGAGTGTAAGAAAGAAGAAAAGTATGATGCAATTAAAGTTACAAGTGAAGAAATCAAGGCTGCAATAAGTAGGCTAGATGCTAACAAATCCTGTGGTTTTGATGGTATATATGCTGAACATTTGAAGTACTCCTCCACTCTCCTCTTGGAGAAACTCAGCAGTTGCTTTACCAGCTTTCTAATCCATGGTTTCCTACCAGAATCTATGATGTCCGTTACCTTGATACCAGTAATTAAAGACAAGGCTGGCAAAATTACATCAAAAGACAACTATAGACCTATTGCCCTTGCCAGTATTGTAAGTAAGATACTAGAGTTAATCATTTTAGACAGAATCTCAGTGTATATCTCAACTAATAGTAATCAATTTGGTTTTAAAAAGAATCATGGTACGGACCAGTGCATCTACACTCTGAAGGAGCTAGTGGATAGGTACATCAAAATGAACAGCTCTATTTTTGCATGCTTTCTTGATGCTAGTAAGGGATTTGACAGAGTCTGCCACAATATCCTGTTTGATAAATTAGCAACAAGGGGAGTGCCATACTATATACTGAGAATCTTGAAGTACTGGTACGCCAATCAAACATTTAATGTAAGATGGGGTAACATTATTTCGGATTCCTTTACAGTAACCAATGGTGTGAGACAGGGTACCTTACTTATTCAATGTATATATGGATGAATTAAGTGATAAATTGAATAAAGAGCAGATTGGATGTTATGGTGGGAATAAAATCATCAACCATCTCATGTATGCTGATGATCTGGTCATTATTGCACAGTCTTCTGCGGGTCTGAAGCAAACTTCTTGAAATATGTGAATCTTTTGGTAGTAAACATTGTGTTAAATTCAACCCACTGAAAAGTGCTGTTCTTATATTTAGATCAACATTACTGTATAAAAGTAAACTGACAAATTTCTCACTCAATAATACAATTATTCAAGAAGTAAACAAAATAAAATACCTGGGACACATTATCTCAAACGATTGCTCAGATGATGCAGATATCGGCCGTCAGCGCAGACAGCTATATTTACGTGGTAACACCATCTTGAGGAAATTCCACATGTGTAATTGGGAAACTAAAGTAACTTTGTTCCGGACATATTGTTCCTCTATGTACACGGCCCATTTGTGGTGGAAGTATAAGAGAGCCACCATAAATGGCCTGTGTACATCCTATCATAATATACTCAAGATGTTCATTGGTCTCTCTAAATATGAAAGCACTAGTATGGTGTGCACACTGTTGGATGTGCAGTGCTGCCGGGCTGTCATCAGGAGACTGGTGTACAGCTTTTCGCAGCGACTGCAATCCTCCAGTAACACGCTGATTGTAGCTCTTTGGTCTAGTGATCATATCTATGAAACCCGTATTATATCTCACTGGCAGAAGCTGCTGCACACATAGTATGTACTGTAATATATAGGTCTAATTGAACTATGAGCAATGATCTGTGCAATAGGTGTTAACCAACATTGAGCAATAGCCTTAGTTAGCCTATCTGTGTTATATTGTGACAAAATGTGATATGTGCTCTATTCTGTAAATAAGCCTACTGTATATTTTATTTTATTGTTTCTTTATTAATATATCTTTGTGTATAATTATTATCTGTGCTCTGACGAGAAGTGTATGTGATATGGACCATTATAGGTCGTACTGTATTTATACTGTATCTATCTTATGTGTCTGGAATAAAGAATTATTATTATATTATTATTATTATATTATTATCACCTGTTTGTGGAACTTGCGCAGGGACTTGTACTTCTTTGCTCCGGGAGTATTCATTCGGTAGATATTGTAGGCATTGAGGGCCGACATATCTACCGTATGCAGAACAAACTTTTTGTACCACCTGCAGGATGTTCGCAGGCAGTCGATAATAATAATAATAATAGTTCTTAAAGCTAGCGCATGCTAAGCTAGCTAAGGATAGCTCAATAAGGCCGATTAGGTCTATTTCCATTGGGGTCCTGTACTACTACCCCATCCCTTTGCTCATGAGGGATGGTAACGACTCAGTGCTTGTGAAAAATCTTTAATGCGCCGAGCGTGGGCGCGAACCCGGGCCTTCTGGGTGGAAGTCCGAGACGCTAGTCACTACACCAAGCGAGCCCATATCTGCATATCGAACTTGTCTATGAGGCGCATGTTGAGATTGTGGTCCAGGACAGCAGCTGGTTTCTGGACGGGGTTTTTGGTTTTTCGGTCCACCTTCCCTGTGGCGACCATCTCTGCCTTGTGGCATGTGGTGAGGAGGTTGACCTTCCGCTGGTCATGCCAGTGGATAGAGAGGATGAAGCCACTCTTCTTGTGGAAGACCTCCGTCTTCTTGGTCGGGTACACTGGCATGCCCTTCCTCTTTGCCTTGACTGTGCTGACAGTTACGGTCTTGCGGTCATGGAGGTACTTGGTCAGGATGGGCGACGTATAATAATTATCCGTGTACAGGATGTGGTTCTTGTGGAAGTGTTGCTCCATCATCTTCTGTACAACGGCACCCCCAAAGCCGATGTCTGGGTCTGTAACTATTTCCCCACCACTGCCGCTGTAGACCACAAAGTCCAGCACATATCCCGTCTTGCAGTCACAGAGGACGAAGAGCTTGATGCCGAACGGTGTCTCTTCGACGGGATGTATTGTCGGAAATGCAGCCTCCCCCGGAACAGGACCATGGAGACTCGTCGAGGCACATCTTCTGGAATGGAATCAGGTAGGTGGTAAACCGATGACGTATCATGTCATACAGCTTCCTGATTTTCCATAGCCGATCGGGAAGGTGGACTGCCATGTTGATGATGTTGTTGGTCAGGTGGAGATACAACAGAATGTCAAAATACCTGTCCCTGAACATGTATTTACCGAATGCTGGAGTTGTGATGAGGTCGGCAGTAATCCAGTAATCGGCCAGTGCAAGTTTCCTGACGTGTGTCATCAGCATAGTCCAGTGCCAGAAAAACATACATTTCTGGCACAGTGACAGGTCGCCATGCCACCATCTTGGGACTGGTCTTCCTGCCAAGAAAGTTAGCTCAGATTTTGTGGTGATTGTTTGTTTCCTCGACGAGGTATTCCATGACCTCGTCGTCATTGAACCCACAAAACAGTTCACTAGGGGTTGCATCTGGGCCACAGGGATATGCCTGTCACCCCCCTGAGCCAATCTGCTCCTCGTCAAAAGCAGGACAATCTGGCTCAAAATCTGCTCCATCAGTCCAGACAAACAACTCCGATGAAGGCTGACACCCACGTGCATGCACACGCCCAGGCACACGCCCCCGCGCACGGGCAGCGGCAGAGCCGTCGGCAGGCTGACCGCGCGCCCACGACCTCGCCCTTCGAACTAGTCGTGTTGGTCTCTCCTCTTCTTCTCACATCCTCTTCCTCCTCCTCCTCAGGTGATGTCAGGTCATCTGGGGCAATGTTGGGGTCGTCGACATCTTCTTCGGGGGATAATTCTGTCAAAGAAGTGACCGGGCGTTGGCGGCGTTGGGGGCGGGAAGCTGCGGGGGGTGGAACAATGGGAGCCTCAGCCTCGGGAGTTGAATCCTTTTGCGGCGAGCCGAGGGCTTCTCTGCTCCAAATAATGCTCTTCGATGTGATGAAGGCTGTGGCACACTGTGGGAGGACAATGCCGCACCACTCGTACCACTTGAAGAGGCCCTTTGCTCATCGTGAGAGAGATATTAAGTCGAGGGCTGTAGGTGACCCGCGTGGCGTCCCAGGTCAAGGCGGTGGGACAAAGGAATGCGGGTGGTCGCTAGAGCAGGGTCGGCGTCATTGTCACTATCACTTTTGCCTTCCCTTGCTTCCTCTGCCACCCTGCGTACTTATTTGGCCGCACTTTTCACTGATGTTTTCTTGTAAAAGTATTTGCCCACTTTCAAGGGCCTACGAGGAGGCAAGGGGGAAGGTCCCAGGGTAGGCCTAGGCTGACCAAGCAAAGATGGCAGCAGGTAGGCCTAGTCCTCAAGCACACTAGGAAGTTCAATTTCACCTTCCTTCACCACTTCTATATCAGGGGACTCACTACTGTCTGCTCCCTCAAACAAATCAACACCATCATCACCCTCAAAGCCCACAAAATCATCTTCTTCACTCTCACTAATGATATTTCTTTGTCTATCAAGCTTTCGCCACTGCTTTCTTCAGTCAAAATGGCCAAAAGTTTTCTCTCGATAGCACTATCACTCAATAAAACCTTTGCTTTCTTATGTTCAGGCTTTTTTTTTTCGCTTGCAACAGGTGATGACGTAGCTAGCGGGGTAGCAGTGGGGCGCGCTGGAGGTTGCAGGGAATCGGACGCGTCGGAAGATTTTTTTTTGCTATATCTCGCTATGGCGGGCACGTACTTACTGATAACGGTAGTAGTTGCGGCTTGGTGGCGCTTGCAATCGCCCCTGCAATGGAAATTATTCACCACGCGGAAATTCAAAGCAAGCTTTCAAGCATATAGATTTTAAAATGATACCCGGTGCTCTGACCCCCTCAGGCCATGGTGTCATTTTAAAAAATGACACCCCGGACAGGAAGGGTTAACAGTGATACGGGCCGGACGAATGCCTTGCGCAACCTTCGGTTCATATCGCGAACCCAATC
Organism: Paralithodes platypus; assembly: GCA_032716605.1. NCBI lineage: Eukaryota > Metazoa > Arthropoda > Malacostraca > Decapoda > Lithodidae > Paralithodes > Paralithodes platypus. The sequence continues at coordinate 18,989,477 of CM064481.1, forward strand.
CAGAACCCCCAAAAAGCGGAGGAGGATTCTCCCAACTCCTCAGAAGAAACCTCAAAGAGGAATCCCCCAAAGGAACTCTCAAAGGACACTCGCAGACCT
>CM064481.1:18989675-19225836 GCA_032716605.1 Paralithodes platypus
CTACTGATAATAAATCAAGAGGGTGCCAAAGTCGCACCCTTGGGGAAAAGTTTTTATACACATTTAAACAAAATGAATCGTTAATCAAAATATGCCTAATTTTCGGACAGTATTAAATCCTCCATACTGAATACACACAAGTACTGTACACACAACACGTTTATTTGTCCTATACTATATCATATTGTGATATGTTCATTCATCTTTAAGCCAATATACCCTTCTTTCGAACACAATATACATTTTTCAACACATAAACATAGTAATACTTGATACAAAATGGAAATATGCGATGGCTGAAAGGAAATAACAGATTGTCATTAAGCTTATATTAAGAATACTTTATGGTATCACTGTAATAATGGGTGAAAAAACAAAATTGAGTAGTAAAATTGTTTACAGTGAATCTATGATTAAATGAATTTTAACTTTCCAAATCTGTGAAGCTGGGTGTTCGGTTACATCTCATCGGACTAGTCATCTAGTTGTTCATCCGCGGAGGACTGGCCAGATTTTGTTCGCTCACGCAGCAGGCGGTAGCGCCCGTTTGCAGCTGCAGTAACATGGAGCAGGCGAGTTGGGCCACAACACATCCACATCTGGCTGTTGAGCATGGCGGGTTTGACGAACATCCACATTTGATGATTTGCAGAACTTCAATACAACAGGTGGCACCTTGTCTGCCACGGTGTCAAGGGGACCAACCCATGACCATATTCATCCTGCGACCAACCAGACCTCACAGGACCCAGACTGGGTGGGTCAGGGGACAACGCAGACTTCCAGATGAGCGTCCTGGTAATGTGCCCGGCGAACAGGAGGAAGGAATGACTCAGTTGTGGGAGGAACGGCCTTCACGTTTAGGTGCAGCTGTAACTCTTCGGTGTGACAGCGTGGAGCACCGCATCAGAACGAATGGCGAGACATAGTGCTTTCCTGTTGGGAATCCATTAACAAACACCAATGAACCGTGTGGCCTCGGAAACAACTTCATCCATGTCTGCATCAGGATCTCCAAGACTTGGTAACAGAGGACCAAGTCCGCATCTGTTTTCAGTGCTTGTGCCTTACCTATGCCCCACATATATGAAACCGGATCACAGCCGGTCAATACGCAGGTTATTGCAAGGAGTTGCTCTGCAGTTCCGCCTGTTGGCTGTGATGTCGCCTTGATGCCCAGAAGGTGTCGACCCGCAATTGGACTCACCGACGTATTACTTCTCATGCGAGTTGGTGTTTGATGGTAGACAAATGGACCAAGCAGCACAAAGACGTCCGTGGTCGTCACACACAACTGAGTGCTGGTCAGCCAGTTGATGCAAACTGAGACATCCGCTGAGGTATCACAACATCAGCGTCCTCATGTGTTGTTCTGAGCTCCTTTCCTCGTCCTCTTAGTACCGCTGCTTACTTCTATGGGGTACTGTGTCTTTGGCAGTGGATAACGAGTTTTGGTGTGTTCCTTGGTAGTTCTGTGACCTTCTTCGACAAGTCTTCACACAAGATGTCAATGAGCTGGACCTTGTTTGCTGTTACTGTTTAGCGTCCACTTTCCTGTGTGGCAGTGGTGTTTTCTGGTGAAAGCTGGTGTCGCCTACTGTGCATCCTTGCCAGCACGGCTTAATCCTTGCCACGTTTTTTACACTTTTCGTCATAGTACCGTCAAAAATCAGATGGTACTTGCAGTCATCAGCAGTCGGTTGATTTATGTTCTTGGAGAAGTTGTGTGGCAAATCTGTCTTGTACTGTTCTGTTCCGCTGGCTGGCCACTGTACAAACACCCAAAGTAGTGCACCACCATCAATGATTATTACCTGTGGACTACATACTAATCTACTCGATTCGTTCAACTTGTAGTTTTTTCTTGAGTATGGATGTTGTTGTAGTGATCCTCATGTCACCATTGTCTTCAAACATTGAGGAAGGGACTGGTGACAGTTCGTATGACAGTACAATCCTTAACGTCTATTTCCCTGGACTGATGGAGGCACATCACCCTTGTGTATATGAGCTCATGTCATAGACAGGCAAACCATCAACCTTTCTGTACGTCTTGCTCACAGCCATTGTAACAACTTTTTTTGGAGTACACTGTGGAACTCTTTTGGCCAAGTAGATTCAAATTCCTGCATCTGTTTTGTTGCCAATGACGAGTGATTCTGCTACATTCACTTTATCGGAGGCGATTCTTCCTGTTACGATATTGACAAGATGATCAGGATGGCTTTCAGGTTTCAGTGGATCAATCGAAGCGCTCAACTTGGGTTGTATTTTACATCTGTCCTCGGCATCATTGCCTATTCTACCTGGATTCTCTTCTTTGTGGCGCGTTACAGAAACCTGACCTCCTTGTTCTGTCATCAGCGACAAGCCTTTCAGCAGTGTGCTGCAGACATGAAGGCTCAGTGCCCATCTCGTCACAGTGGCTGGTTTCAGTGTGATCCCAATAAGTCCACCCGGGCCTTTATCAGCCATACCGCATAAAGGTAGTTTTCGATGAACATGTCTGACCATATTCCATTCCATAGCCCACGGGTGACGCATGACATGTTGTCCCCGAAAGAAGTCCTCCAAGATGTCATCAGGAAGTCGCTCCATAGACCGTAGGTAGTAGAGCCCATACCTAGCATAGTTTGTATGTCCAGAAGCAAAGAAAGTAGGGGATCATCTGTTGAACTGCCCACATGTGCAAAGGCCAGTCCCCTTCACTCTCTGCCCGTATGAAAATTATCATGATGAGCACCGGCTGATCAGATTGTCGACCCAAAGTTTTGTTGTTGAGCTGAGTGCTGCTTGTGTGTCGAGTCGTTCCATTAGGTCGTCTGGACCCTCAATTTTGACAATGTCTCTCGCAACAGCTCTTCCACCACCATTCGCACGCTCGGACATTTTGCGGGAACTTTTTTCCGGACAGCATTTTCTGGACTCCTCCGAAGGCATATTGCAAGATTTCTTCCAAGCCACTGTTGCACATGAGAGTTCCCACAGCACCGACAAAGCTCATTAACATATGCATGCCACCCAGGCGTGGAATAAAAATTTGGAAACTTGTCCGGGTATACCCACAGCACATGTACCGCAACACGATAGAGCTGTTGATCGTTGGTGAATAACGTGAAGGCTTGGCCTGTACTGCAAGTCAGTTTCTGTGCTTCGTTCATCGCTGTCATGATAGTATCCAGTTCTGATGGAACCATGTCAATTAATGGCGTATATATGGCTTTGGTCGCTGGATGAATGGAGTGTCCTTATTCTCGTGAGGCCCGTGTGTTAAAGCCATTGTACTCTGGTATGTTCTTCTCCCGGATGACCTTTTGCAGGAAGTCATAATCAACTGCTCTTGCCCTTGCCACTGATACCTGTTGAGAAGCAAGCATCTTGAGAGATGGTACTGTACGGGTGGCATCTTGCACTGGCATTGGGGTTTCTTTGGGCCAGTATAGCGCTGGATGGGGATTGCTGGAGATAATTCATTTTTCATCTCTTCTTTCTTGATACGCCGAATCTTTTCATTTCCAGCTGAAAAAGGACTCTCATCTGTTTGAACCTGAGTGAGGAGAAGGACAAGAGAATGTGTTGATCTCAAGCCATTAGGAGAAGATATGGTGGCGTCGAAGTTATCAGCCACGGCTTGCACAAGACCGGTCGCACTGTCGAATACCCCCCGAAGTGTTGATTTTCTGGGATGCAGCTTGGGCCAGCAGAAGCCTTGAACCATAGCACCTCATCATACGAGCAGGTGATTCCACAAGCATAACACTTATCAATTCAGGCTCTTGTCCTTCATCAAAAGACCTAAAAATACTTGCAAGGTTGTTGCTCGATGATTCACGGTGCTGGTGATGACGTTGCCGATGAGAGAAGCCTGCAAGGTGTCTCCCTAATTTTGGTGAAATCTGTAAGAGGAGATGAAGCAAGGTTGGACTACAATCATCACGAATAATGTCGGCACTTATTTCTGTTGCATAACTGTTCAAGTCAGGAACAAGTTGTTTTGTCTCCTTTGTTATTCTTGCTGCGACTTTGCGGATGTCCAAATCATCTTGGTCATCATCGTCAGGTATTATCTTGAGGAGATAAGAAGCTTTGCTCCAGAACGCAATAATGCTTGCAATCCCAATTCCGGAGAGGACTAGAAGGTCTGACCCAAAATATGTTGAAAGATGTTCAATCAATGTGTGTCGTTTAGCTGGAATTCCATGAAGAGATATATAGGTTGTATACTTCAACACAGTTCCAGTTCCGTGGTGGGTCATTGCTGAGTTCTTGGATGACCTCTACAAAGGCAGGATCTGCACATTCATCTGTATGATGCTCCGACTTATGATGGGCATACATCCTACCTCTTGGACCCATGAACTTTGCCATGCAATTCTTGTGGTACTGTGCATCTGCTGCATGAAGGTCGCTGACAGCTCCTTGCACCCGTATCCTGACCTGCTGGGGAATTTCATCCTCTCGAATGGAACATACTTCCAGAATGGAATTTTTGAAGGTCTTCTTGCCAGGTCCCCTTTCAGCAGTTCTGCAATGGACTACTCTTTTCCATCTATGAGGATGACGTGGGTCAGGGGCTGGTTCACACACCTCACCACAAAATAAGCAGTGTGTCAAGAAATCAAACTGGGCAATTTCTGATCGACGTGTTCTTTTTGGAGGGAGTGTTCCACTGCTTTCGTTGCTATTTGCCTCCACAAACCTTTTGATGTGGGTTTTTGACGTATATGTCGAAACACAACTTTTGTGACATGAGAGTGCAGTGTTAGGATCATCAGCTACTCTATGCTCTAATTCTACATGCAACCCATCACCACGGATTTTGCTACTTTCTATGATAGTACGCAGGCGCTGGGGCTTAGCAGAGATAAGATTTTCTTTTGATTGTCCAGTTGAAGAGACACCCCTCTGCTTCATTGGATGCCATGTTTCAAGTCAGTCTGGAATAAGAAAGAGATATAAGAAATAATTTATGTAATATGGCCAAAACAACAAATGGCTCTAAATTATCACATATAAACTATTAGTTGTTTTTATAAGTATATTTGTGTCTGTGAATAAAAATAATAAAACAAATGTGTGGGTAATAATTATTGCCAGCCCATACCTACAAATTATGTTCTACACAATGACAAATTTGGAGATGCTATGTTTATCAGCACAAACATCTAAACAAAATATTTTTTCAAAGCGTAAAACTCCACTGGAAAATAAACAAGAAATTAAATTTTTCCTATTGAAACCTACATTTTCGGAAACAAGCAACAAAAGTTAGGCAGTGGTACTGCACATCAGAGAAAACCAGGCAGAAATCCATCCTAGTTTGGACATAGGTATTACTAATTCATAAAAATCTATTTTAGACAGTCGACAAAGTGTTGATAATCGCTCGAAAACGTTCCTTCTTTCTAATTGCAATAACAAAAATTCCCCAAAGGTGCCACAGTGGCACCCTCTTGTTTTGAGATCAGTATACATATGAGTTATAGAAACTGCAATAAAACATTGTATATACTGCAAAACACGGTTAGTCAGGATTCCACTGAACTATTCTTAGTATTAAGCCCAGAGAGGGTAGAAAGTATAATTTTAGAAGAGATTAGGATATTAGGCATAAGAAGGAGAGAGGGTGGTGGAGAGGGAAGAATAGCACCAGAATCATCCAAGGTGGAGTTTCTAGCAAAAGTTTGAGCGAAGAGTTCAGCTTTGTCAGAGGAAGAAGTGATGGTTGTGCCATCAGAGTGGGAAAGGGGAGGGAAAGACGAGGAAAAGAAATTGTTGGAGAGGTTTGGCTAGATGCCAGAAAGCTTGGGAAGAGCTAGAGTTGGATAGTTCAGTGCATTTATTATTGATGAAAGAGTGCTTGGCAAGTCGAAGAACAGATTTGGCTTGATTCCGGGCAGAAATATAGGAATATGAGATTCTTGAGTATGAAGGCGTTGGTACCGTTCGAATGCTTCCTCCTTGTTGCGGACAGCAGTAGAACAAGCGCGAGTAAACCAAGATTTTTTTGCATTAGTCTGAGAGAAAGAGAATGGAATGTATGCTTCCATGCCCAATAGGATTACCTCGGTAATGCGTTCAGAACCCTTCGAGGGTCCTCGGCCACGGAAGCAGAAATCTTTCCATGGGAAATCAAAGAAATACTGCCAGAGAGCCTCCTAGTCAGCAGCGCCAAAGTGCCACAAGCGCCGCCGGCTGGGAGGATCGGGTAGCCGTACAGGAGAGATAGGACAGGTGACAGAGATAAGTTTATGGTCGGAAGAGCCCAAAGGAGAGAAAAGATCGACAGTATAGAAGAAGGGTTAGAAGTTAGAAACAAGTCAAGAATGTTGGGCCGATCTCCAAGGCGATCCGGGATACAGGTGGGTTGCTGAACTAACTGCTCTAGGTCATTTAGGATAGAAAAAACGTAGGCTTGTTCACCAGGCTGGTCACTGTGGTCAGTAGTGTGAGAGGAGAGCCATTGGCGGTGGTGAACGTTGAAATCTCTTAAGATGGAGATTTCTGAGAAAGGAGAAATGGATAGAATGTGTTCCACTTTAGAGTTTAGATAGTCAAAGAATTTGAGAAAGTCGATAGAGTTAGGGGACAGATAGACGTACAGCAATATTTAGTAAGAGAATGACAGGAAAGTTTGAGCCATAAAGTTGAGAATTCAGAGGAGTCGAAATCGGGAACAAGTGAGAGTGTTGTTCACGTATGCACAACATCCGCCTTTGGCTTTGAAACTAGGATAGAGAAAGGAGGACACAGAGAAGGGGTTGCTGGCAGTTGCTTCAGACACCTGAGTTTCGGTAAGAAAAAGAAGATCAGGTTTGTAGGAGGAGAGATGGTGTTCAACAGAGTGAAAGTTAGAGGAAAGGCCACGAATATTGCTGAAGTTGATAGTAAGAGTGACACGCCGTGGTCCAGGGCATCTAGAGGGGTCGTCAGGGGAAGGTTGGGCGGGTGTGGGGGCATTTATGGTCCTCCCTCCCCCCTGGGGTCTCCAAGGCATAGTGATTGTTTATACCGAAATAGACTATAGGTATATCATAAGAGCAGATAAAGAAGGTCAAGGGGGGTCACCGGATTTTTTTTTATCTTTCTCTCCTTTTCTCTCTTTCTCTGGCTTGTATCCAGTCGGCCCCATTCAGCCAACTGTTTTAAGACGTTTATCCCCATCCAGGTGTTGATTTCTTCCTGGCGAGCGATAGCGAGCCAGCATTGTTCAGAGAAATCCGGCTTCTTTCTATCGAAAAATGTAGCCTACAAATTTAGCTTGCTGTCAAAACAAAAATGTATATATGTTGGCTTGCTACCGCTCGTCAGGAAAATATTGACTCCTGGATGGGGGTAAACATCTTAAAACAGTAGACTGAATGGGGCCGAATGGATACAAGCCAAAGAGAGAGGAAGAGAAAGATAAAAAAGCAAGGTGGGCCCCCTTAACCCTAATGTAAATCTGGCTCCAAGCAAAGGGCTAGATCATTACACGATTACAGTAAGAATACCTGCAATATAAATCAAGCTTTCAAATCATTGGTTCGGCCACACTTAGAATACTGCAACACCGTCTGGGATCCACACACTCACAATAATATCAATATACTATATTAGAGGCCATACAAAACAAAGCTGCAAGATGGATCAGACGTGATTACAGACATACTACATCAGTCACTTTGCTCAAACAAGACCTTAAACTAGACACCCTTGTAACAAGAAGACAAATACAGACAACAAATGTTATACAAAGTCACAAACAATCTAGTGGACGTAGACAAAAATACATATTTACACCCTACAAACATACGATTTAGGAGACGCAGCCACTTAAAATACTACACATATCAGGCAAGCACGGACATATTAACCCTCTCCGACATATGACGCAATTTTGAGCCTATTAGGATACTTTAAAGCCTTTGTTACCATCAGGAGTATTTAGAAACCTTTAGTTTAGTTACTTCAACCTCTGCAGTGTCTTTGAGTTAGCTGTGGGCAGAAAACTAATTTTGGAGAGGTAATTATAAGAGTGAGAGAACTCTATTTCTTATTGCTAATCTGGCAACCTCTGCGTCATATGTGCGTGAAAGGGTTCAGACATTAATGTTTTCCCCGCACCATCCATGAGTGGAATCACCTCCCATCTCCCATAGTTAATAGCCCCACTCTTGATTCCTTTGAAAATAGGATCACTTATCATTATCTCCCTAATCCTTGACCCGATCCTATCCTTTGCTTCTAATTCCCCTGCACAACCCCCGCAGATCATGCTGGCCGAGAGCAGCCCTCTGCGAGTCCCCCTGACAAGATAAAATACACCGCTTCTGGTTTAGTCAAGTTAACCATAAAATTACATGGTTTTCTATGGAGTACAATTAAATAAGAAAATTATTTTCGACCCCTAACTTTAATATAATCAAATAAACGCCTTTCCATTATTTTTAATTTTTGTTTATACATCGCTATTTCAGAGTTGTTAATTTTAGACAAGCATTTAACAATAATTAAAGAAATCAAATAGTAAAAATAAAGAAACACAAAAGCCAATTTATTGTTATAGCCAAGATGTATATACTTTGGAGTCATTACCGGCCTGTAGCCTATAGTCAGGCGTTCACTGACAAGTCCTCATTCTTAGGCTACAGCTGCAGCTATCAGGTGTGTTATTAGTTTGCTCCGAGCTTTTTTTATAAATTAATCATACAATCTAGTATTTAGAGATATATCTATTGACAATTGGTGAGAAGATTTATCTATTAACAATTGTTGATCAAAATGACCAACAAGATCCTTTATGTGGGGGAGGTTCCCTGGCTGCGGGAGATGAGGGCTAATGTGATGGAGCTACTGGAACTACACCGAACGGCTGGAAACACACTCGCTCGTTCTGATGCTGTTGTTAGGTCATTTGGTCACACCTTCCTCTACACTTGGAAGGTTTTGATGCAGAAGTCTTTTGTGTCTTGTTATCCTACTGGACTCCAGGAATTCTGGGAATGGATGGCCAACACTGCAGAGTACCAAAAGTTTGGCAGGCCTCACTTGGCACACGTCCTTGCCTGTCTCGATTTTTTCATTGACCCTCCCAAGAAAGTTTCTTCTCAGAAGCTTGTACTGCAAGATCAGCTTCCAAGCTGTACCTGTTCTTACGAACAACTAAAGCCACAGCTTGTTTATAAGCGTTCTCTTAGCTCTGGTGCCTCGTGTGAAACATTTCTGTTTCGGGACAATGGTAAATATCTAGTATGCAAACTGGGTAAGCGAGAAGATTGGAGCATGTTGCAGGCTTTCTGGCGTGAGGCTTTATTGCTGGATCATCTGCAGGGTGCTGGAGGCTCCCCAGCCTTGCATGCCAACTGCTCCGACCGTCCTTGTCTCTTCCTGTCCCGTGTAGAGGGCAAGACTCTAAGTCGTGCGTATAGCCGTCTTACTGCTCGAGGGTTGGTGGAAGTGTTCTTGGCACTGGCACGTAGCCTACAGGATGTTCACAAGGCAGGGGTCCTACATAACGATATCAAAGCCGATAATGTAATTGTCAAGATTCCTATGGCTGGTCTTGGAAAGGTTCGAGCCGCTCTGATTGACTTTGGATTGGGGCACTAGTAGATGAAGTTGCACATACAAGAAACCATAATGTCATTATTACATTCAATATAAGTGGTACGCTCCTGAGGTGTTCTTTAACAGAGGGGCATCTTTTGCTAGTGACATTTTTTCTCTTGGTATGATGCTTGAACGTATGGTTGTAAAGCAGATGAAGGCTGGACGACTGAGTGCTTGGCCGGAGGGACTTGAGGAACTTGTGGCCGACATGGTAGAGTACAAAGAGGAGGACCGACCAACTATCACAGAAGTGATCACTAGGTTGACTGCCATACTCCCTGGCCTCCTGTACCTTCAGCGGTCACTGGAAGGGTTCCCTGACTCTGATGACGAGTCTGATGATGAGTCAGATGAGGATGACTCGGATGAGGATGAGTCAGATGAGGATGACTCGGATGAGGATGAGTCGGGTGAGGATGAGAGTGAGTCAGATGAGGATGAGTCGGGTGAGGATGAGTCGGGTGAGGATGCGTCGGGTGAGGATGAGGGTGAGTCAGATAAGGATGAGGGTGAGTCAGATAAGGAATCAGGTGAGAGTGATTATGATATAGATGGGGTAGACTAGACAAACTTGTTAATTCTAATATCGTGCCACTACTCGTAAAACTCTGTGTTTCTGTGATAGTGTCTCATCGTAGGTGTGCAGACTTTGATGTCTTTTATATTATTTTGACTATCACTAGGTGGTTGTATTCAACTTAGGAAGAGCTTCTGGGAATAAAAAAGGTTACAAATCTTAACCTTTTGGCTTCCATAGGTCCTTCTCCAGCTGAAGAAAACCAACTAATGATAACCAGAATAAAATTAAAAAGGTGTCATCTTATTAAAGGAATATAATATGACAAGGAACTGATTTGTACTATAGTATTGCCAGCACAAATAGTTGTAACACCACCCTACCAACACAACACTACCCTCAACGGTACCATCACTACCACAGATATCGGCGACCCAAATAGCTCAACATGCAACCAGATCAACTAAAAAAGCAGGTAGCACTCGCAAACACATCACCAGTGAAGTAGCAACAACGGCCAAGGACAACAACAACAGCAAATAACCACAACGGTGCCACTGCGGGGAGGTACAGGTGGGGGTGGGGGTGGGCCAAGGACAAGGAGCAACCTGTCCCCCGCCCCCGCTCACACGCCGGCACCACTCAGCTGATCGGCATGGGCCAAACCACACCTCCAGACGTACGATAAACAGTAAGAGGAAATTATGCATAGTCTGTACTATTGGATTCAACAATAGGAGTACACTTTTACAATGTAACAGTTGTAATGAAATTGTACATAACCGATGTACTTACGTTAGCAGTAGAAACGAAGATGAATGCGCTAAATGTGGGACATCAGCTGTACGAAATCAGACAAACATTTGTGATATATGTGAATCACCCATAACACGACGACAGGGGATCCAAAACTGTGTAAGTGTAAAACTGTAGCTCACATGAAGTGCATTTCTAAGAAGACCGACAGTAAAGAACATGACTTTTTATGCAATAAGTGTGCCTTGCATTTATTACCGAACGTTAATGTAAATGAACCAATTAACAACTCAGAATCCAGTCAGGACACATTCAAAGATGAATATAGAGTGTTCACCAACATAGGGCTCCATCTTATTCACATCAATGCCAGATCAATGTATCATAAAGTGTCAGAAATAAACTTGTTAGCTAATAAGGCCAAAGCTTCAATAATTGCAATTACAGAAACCTGGCTGGACTCGAGTATAAACGATGGTGAAATAAACATTCAAGGTTTCAATGTGGTTCGTAATGATCGTAATAGACAATGGGGAGGAGTATGTCTGTTTGTAAAAAACAACCTCACACACACAATTAGGAACGACCTCCAAGTAAAAAACCACGAAGCTCTTTGGATTGACTTACACCTGCCTAGGACAAAGCCCATCACAATTGGAGTGTGCTATAGGCCACCAGACGACACACAATTCTTAAACAAATTTGAACGAACTTTGTCATTACTAGACCCCCGGAATGAATCCATTATACTAGGGGATTTTAACTTGTGTTGCAAACAACGAAATAATAGGCTTGTACGGGAATATAGGCACATACTGACAATGCACAATAACAGAGAGGACAAAATATCACAGTCAGGGGTTATACAAACGGGGATAAGTGATCACTTCGTCACATATTGTACACGTAAAACTCCCAAAATTACCCTAGAGAATCACAAGGTCATTAGAACAAGGTCACTCAGAAACTACAACAAATATTTTTTTTTTTACATTTTATGGAATACAGATTGGTCTCCAGTGTTTGGAAGTACAAACGTTAATGACGCATGGGTTGGCTTCAGAACCATCATCACAAACATCCTAGACAAAATAGCTCCTCTGAAAAACATACGAATTAAAGCAAGATCAGACCCACATGGAGCAACAATGACATACTACACCATCTGGAACACAGAGACAAACTGTTAAAAAGGCTAGTGAAACATAGACAGGATCAAGGTCTGAAACATGAGTTCAACAGGGCTATGAATAAACTAAGTAGGAAAATTAAATCAGCTAAATCTAATTATTTCCACAGTAATTAGGCAGCGGAATATCAGAGTAACCCCCAAAAAACTATGGAGGCACTTAAAAACAACGGGCCACAGCAACAAGGCAAGGGATTCATCTAACACTAATATTGCTCTCAAAATTAGTGATCAGGTTTGCCATGACAAACGACAAATTTCAACCTACTTCAACTCCTTCTTCACCTCCATAGCAAACACACTAGCACAGAACCTACCGCAACCTCTCAATAAATACACCACAACAACTGCCACCTTTCAAAATTTCTACAGGGATAAAGGCATACACCCGAACACTTTTGGATTGCAAAATGTTACACCAAAATACACATTTGAGGAGCTCTCTAACCTAAATGTACATAAAAGCACAGGACCAGACAAAATTCCTGCCAAATTTCTAAGAGATGGAGCCATTGGTATAGCAGGTCCCCTAACCCACATCATCAACCTGTCAATTAACACCAACACTGTACCTGCTGAGCTGAAGGAAGCTATTGTAACCCCTCTATTCAAGAAAGGAAATAAATTAGATGTTAGCAACTACAGACCAGTTAGCATATTATGTATTGTATCAAAAATCCTTGAAAGAGCTGTATACACCCAAATTGAACACTACCTCAAAGAAATGATCTACCGGTATTCTATAAGTTTCAATCAGGTTTCAGAGACATGTACTCGACAGACGCCTGTCTCATCCACTTAACAGATCACATTCGTAAAGAAATGTCTAAAGGTAACTACACCAGTATGGTTCTTCTTGACCTACAAAAAGCGTTTGATACAGTAGACCATAATATCCTATGTAATAAACTACAAGCAATGGGCATTGGGTCAGTGAACTGGTTTAAATCTTATCTTAGTGGTAGAACACAAAGAGTCAAAATTAATGATAATCTTTCTGATCCTATGCCAATTAACTGTGGGGTCCTGCAGGGAAGCATCCTTGGTCCCTTACTCTTGCTCCGTTATGTGAATGACATGGAACTGAGCGTATCGTGTAAATTATTACTGTATGCTGACGACAGTGTGCTTCTGGTTTCAGGAAGACCCAATAAGTATTGCCGCCTCACTTTCCAAAGAACTAGAATTGTGTAGTTATTGGCTAGTGGACAATAGACTATCTCTTCACCTGGGCAAGACAGAAGCCATCTTATATGGAACAAAACGCAAATTGAAAGACATTGAGGGCTTCTCGGTCAACTGTAATGATATTCCCATAACAACAGTGTCACAAGTGAAATATCTCGGACTAAAACTGGACTCGACTCTGTCAGGTGAAACAATCCTGGAATCGATCCTGAGTAAATGTAGAGCACATATTAAATACCTGTATAGACAGGTGGGATGCTCGCCAGCGGCGATCAAAAAGACCCTATGCCAAGCGCTTGTTCAATGTCATTTTGACTATTCTGTGTCATCCTGGTACTCTGCATCATCTAAATCAGCAAAGCACAAACTTCAGGTCACTCAAAATAAAATGGCTAGGTTCATGCTGAACCTAGGACCCAGATCGCATGTTGGCCAGGAACAACTTCAGTCACTTGGTATGCTCAATGTCTCTGACAGGGCCAAACAAATCAGACTCATAAATGCCTTCAAGATATTTTATGATAGGGCTCCAGAGTATTTAAAGAGTAATTTTGTTAAAGCAAATGAGAGGATTGGACACAATACAAGGAATAGGATGTATAATTTTATGGTCCCGACAATCCAAGGACAGGGTAAGCTAACATTCTTCTTCACTGCCATAAAAGACTGGAATAACCTACCACAGACAGTCCGTGAAAAGAGAACACTGTATTCCTTCAGACGTAGCTTGAAGGAGCACCTGAACCGAACAGCTGCGAGAAGGGAGCACCAAGCTTATGTCTACTACTAAATACGACATAAGAGATAGGCAAAACAAACTGAAATGATTACTGAAATAATTTGACCAGTCCAACTATAGAATGTAATGTATCTTAATATAACCCCCTAGAAATACTTTCTCTAAAATATCTAAATTTTTTATCCTCCCCTTTTTCCCCAGCTAACCTAATCCCACAAGGACCGCAATGGAAATATGCCTAACGGCCTTATTGGGCTATCCTTAGTCGGAATTATGCAAAGCTGGTATGTCATATTTGTAACATATTATATGGTACCAACAATGTAAAATGCTAACTGAATAAATATTATTATTATTATTATTATAACATAATTCTTGACATAACACTATCTGGTGCGACGTGTTGGGGGTTATTAGCTATCTATCCATCTATTGCCGGACGCCATAATCCCAGAATCCCACGAATGAATCACCCTAATGCATCTCTGTCCCCAGTCAGTTGACGCCCCTCCTCCCATCCAGCACCGCTTTCACGCATATACTTCTTAACTTAAGAAATAGGGTGGTCACCCTATTTCTTGGGGTGGAAATGAGTTACATGGAGGGATCGTGTTTAAATATTAGTGAGGGTTTTTATCTATTTTGACTGAAATGCTAGGTTTTTCCAGGTTAAATAGGAATGGGAATTATCCCCAGGCTACCTTTAGGATCAACCTTTCCTGGTACCTGGCGCGGGGTACGAACCTCTGAAGGGAATTTAACCCTCCTAAAAACCCACAGGTTTTGAGATGCCTTGGGTGGGGTTCGAACCCTGGTTAGTGACGCACCACCATCACCACCAGGCCCGCGCGCTAACCCACTGTACTACCACGGACGTACTAAAAGTATAGCAACCTTAGTCCGATTTTTAAGAACCAGGTGATAGTCTCGTGGTGTTATCACGTGATGAGTTTATTGGACTTACCATCCACTATTTTACGCTATACCTGACGTCAACTCGGGTAGTACATTATTGTGGTTGCGGGACATTTTCGAGGGCATTACACCACATTCCTTTTTAGTTAGGCTAGTCCCTAGCCTCGTAAGGTCGTAAGGTATCGTAGCCTTTTTACCTTAGCCATCTCAATTCTTGGTATAGGGTTCGCGTGACGGGTGCTCCAGCACGTAGCTACCAGGTCACGTTCCCTTACTGCCACCAATGAAATGCTAGGTTTTACCAGGGTTAAATAGGAATGGGAATTATCCCCAGGCTACCTTTAGGATCAACCTTTCCTGGTACCTGGCGCGGGGTACGAACCTCTGAAGGGAATTTAACCCCCCTAAAAACCCACAGGTTTTGAGATGCCTTGGGTGGGGTTCGAACCCTGGTTAGTGACGCACCACCATCACCACCAGGCCCGCGCGCTAACCCACTGTACTACCACGGACGTACAAAAGTATAGCAACCTTAGTCCGATTTTTAAGAACCACGGTGATAGTCTCTCGAGATGAGTTTATTGGACTTACCATCTACGACTATTTTACGCTATACCTGAAGTCAACTCGGGTTAGTATTATTGTGGGTGCGGGACATTTTCGAGGGCATTACATTGACATGTTCGAGCAGTGTATTTATAATAATAATAATAATAATCTATCTATCTATCTATATGCTCAGGTCCAATCCCCATTTTGGGGGTAGCCAACTCAAGACAGAGCAAGAACAGGGAAAACACAAAAATAATAATAATAATAATAATAATAATAATATATAATAATGCTTTATTTCAGACTCACACAGTACAGATCCATTTTAAGCTTTATTAAATCGTCGGATGATACCCAGAATGAACTGTCAAAATGCGTCATAATTTTCAAAAGGTAAATGGGATGATTTGTTCCAGTGATCTTGGTTTATTCTACTACCGTACTGCATGCTTGGGAAAATACAAATCTTTGATATGAGGAATTCTTCGACAGATGACTGGTGAACTACAACTGCGACGTCTCCCCCGCAGATGACTGGTGAACTACAACTGTGACGTCTCCCCCGCAGATGACTGGTGAACTACAACTGTGACGTCTCCCCCGCAGATGACTGGTGAACTACAACTGCGACGTCTCCCCCGCAGATGACTGGTGAACTACAACTGTGACGTCTCCCCCGCAGATGACTGGTGAACTACAACTGTGACGTCTCCCCCGCAGATGACTGGTGAACTACAACTGTGACGTCTCCCCCGCAGATGACTGGTGAACTACAACTGTGACGTCTCCCCCGCAGATGACTGGTGAACTACAACTGTGACGTCTCCCCCGCAGATGACTGGTGAACTACAACTGTGACGTCTCCCCCGCAGATGACTCGTGAACTACAACTGTGACGTCTCCCCTGCAGATGACTGGTGAACTACAATTGTGACGTTTCCCCTGCAGATGACTGGTGAACTACAACTGTGACGTCTCCCCTGCAGATGACCGATGTACTACAACTGTGACGTCTCCCCTGCAGATGACTGGTGAACTATAACTGTGACGTCTCCCCCGCAGATGACTGGTGAACTTCAACTGTGACGTCTCCTCCGCAGATGACTGGTGAACTACAACTGTGACGTCTCCCCCGCAGATGATTGGTGAACTACAACTGTGACGTCTCCCCCGCAGATGACTGGTGAACTACAACTGTGACGTCTCCCCTGCAGATGACTGGTGAACTACAACTGTGACGTCTCCCCCACAGATGACTAGTGAACTACAACTGTGACGTCTCCCCCGCAGATGACTGGTACACTACAACTGTGACGTCTCCCCTGCAGATGACTGGTGAACTACAACTGTGATGTCTCCCCCGCAGATGACTGGTGAACTACAACTGTGACGTCTCCCCCGCAGATGACTGGTGAACTACAACTGTCACGTCTCCCCTGCAGATGACTGGTGAACTACAACTGTGATGTCTGCCCCGCAGATGACTGGTGAACTACAACTGTGACGTCTCCCCCGCAGATGACTGGTACACTACAACTGTGACGTCTCCCCTGCAAATGACTGGTGAACTACAACTGTGACGTCTCCCCCACAGATGACTAGTGAACTACAACTGTGACGTCTCCCCCGCAGATGACTGGTACACTACAACTGTGACGTCTCCCCTGCAGATGACTGGTGAACTACAACTGTGATGTCTCCCCCGCAGATGACTGGCGAACTACAACTGTGACGTCTCCCCCGCAGATGACTGGTGAACTACAACTGTCAGGTCTCCCCTGCAGATGACTGGTGAACTACAACTGTGATGTCTCCCCCGCAGATGACCGGTGAACTACAAAGAGCATTTATGTTCTGTAGTACTGTATATTTCAAGTGATATCTTGTTACCTAGTACTCTCTATTTGACTAGTCTTTTGTTGTAAAATGAACAACTCTACAAGAAATTCATATCGAGCCATCAGATTCACAGCCCTCTCTACAATGCCCAACCAGAGAATTTTGCAAAACAATTATACAAAAGTGTAACTTTTTTTTATTGTAGGCTCCAATCGAGCAGGGCTAGACCCAGGAGAGGTCTTAGGCATTTGATAAGGAGTCGCTGGAACTCCTGTTGCATTTGGCCTCTCTTATTGATTTCCTTTGTGCCTCACTTACACTGAGAGTAATCCAGCTAGCTCTCACAAACACCTCCTCCTCCTATCCACTTAATTCAAGTGTTCAAAATCATCAAAGGCATCGACAATATGAACTGTACTAAGTACTTCACTATCAACCAGTCTAATTACACGAGGGGAAACGGTTGCAAAATTATTGGTAAATCTTTTAACTCATATGAATCTAAGAATTTCTTCTTCAATCGAGTTGTCAACTTGTGGAATGGGCTTCCCTGAGACGTTATAGACTGCAGCACCGTTGATTCTTTTAACCCTTCCTACCCGGGCTGCCTGTTAGAAGGACGGTCGCCCGTACCCGGGCGAAATGGCCGAAAAACGTCTAGGCCTAGGCTACCGTATTTTTGTTTATTTTAACTGCTAGAAATTTCCCACGCATCCCTAAACGTAGTGCGGTTTCCAATCTGTAAACTGGCGTTGAGTAAAGCTCTCTAAGTCAACTGGTTCAGTTGTGATGACGATTTTAGTGGAGAGCATTTTCACGCAATGTTAGCAATACGACGATCTTTCACTAATGAAACTACGACATACAGACGTATAATAACAAACGAGTCTTCTCCTTCTTGTTTTCGGAGGTGCGGTGACGAAGCGACCGACTTTGTTTACATTCGTCCGACGCACGGCGTTCGGATCAAGCTTGCAAGGCTTGCAAGCTTACTGTCTGTCACAAGGACGCCCGGGTAGCTGCCCTTCTGCCGAGCTGTCCTTACCTAAGGCAGCCCAGGTAGGAAGGGTTAAACTTCGCCTAGACAAATATCTTGCATCAAACCCGCGACTGACTGCATTTGTAAATGAATAACTTTATTTTATTCCCCCCTCAGATTCATCAAAGGATTATTGCGTTTATATATTGCTAAGACGTTACTCTTTTTTCCCAGATACAGTATACGAAAGATCCTTATAACTGTGTTATGTTACTAACCCATCTGTCCCCTACTAACTTCCTAATACCGCCACAGACATTAGTTCCAGGGCAGTGGTTTCCTTTCCAATTTTCCCTTACCCACTCTAAACCACTGTTTGGACACTTGATCCGCAGTGTTTTGGAGGACAAGCAGCCTAGATGGGTCACTATAGGCTACCTGTTGTTGCTTGATTTCCTTTGTACTCCTTTGTACACTTCACTACACTAAACATGCACACCACATTTCCTTCTTCCACATTAAAATTATAAAAAAAAATATGATGAACCATAGCCCAGCCTCGGAGTCCCCAGGGGAGGGAGGGGACCATACCACCCGACCTTCCCCTGACGACCCCTCAAAATTGTCTGGACCTCGGCCTGTTACTCTTACCATTAACTTTTGCAACATTCACGGCGTCCCCAGGGGTGGGTGGGTGGGTGAGTGGGTGGGGGGGAGGGGGGGGGGGGAGGGGGGTGGGGGACCGTAAATGCCCCCACACCCACCCGACCTTCCCCTGACGACCACTCAAAATTATCTAGACCTCGGCCTGTTACTCTTACCATTAACTTTTGCAACATTCGCGGCCTTGCCTCTAATTTTCCCTCTGTTGAACACCATCTCTCCTCCTACAAACCTGATCTTCTTTTCCTCACTGATATGTAAGTGTATGAAGCAACTGCCAGCAGCCCCATCTCTGTATCCTACTACTTTCTCTATCCTGTTTCAAAACTAAAGGTGGATGACAAATCACTTGCTCTCGTGTTCCCGATTTCCAATCCTCTGAATTCTCAACTTTATGGCTCAATCTATCCTGTCATTCTCATACTAAATATTTCTGTGCTGTCTATCTTTCCCCTAACTCTACTGACTTTCCCAATGTCTTTGACTATCTAAACTCTAAAGTGGAACACATTTTCTCCATTTCTCCTTTCTAAGAAATCTCCATCTTAGGAGATTTCAACGTTCACCACCGCCGATGGCTCTCCTCTCATACTACTGACCAACCTAGTGAACAAGCCTACGTCTTTTCTATCCAAAATGACCTAGAGCAGTTGGTTCAGCAACCAACCAGTATCCCGGATCGCTTCGGAGATCGGCCCAACATTCTTGACTCGTTTCTAACTTCTAACCCTTCTTCTTATACTGTCGATCTTTCCTCTCCTTTGGGCTCCTCCGACCATAAACTTATCTGAGTCACCTGTCCTATCTCTCCAGTACGGCCACTCGATCCTCCCAGCCGGCGGCGCTTGTGACCCTTTGGCGCTGCCGACTGGGAGGCTCTCCGGCAGTACTTCTTTGATTTCCCATGGACAGATTTTTGCTTCCATGGCCGGGGACCCTCGGAGAGTGCTGAACGCATTACCAAGGTAATCCTCTCGGGCATGGAGGCATACATTCCATCTTCTTTCTCTCAAACTAATGCAAACAAATCTTGGTTTACTCCCACTTGTTCTACTGCTGTCTGCAATAAGAAGGAAGCATTCAAACGGTACTGACGCCTTAAAACTCAAGAATCTCATTCTTCCTATGTTTCTGCCCGGAATCAAGCCAAATATGTTCGTCGACTTGCCAAACACTCTTTCATCAATAATAAATGCACTGAACTATCCAACTCTAGCTCTTCCCAAGCTTTCTGGCATCTAGCCAAAAACCTCTCCAACAATTTTTCTTACTCGTCTTTCCCTCCCCTTTTCCACTCTGATGGCACAACCATCACTTCTTCTTCTGACAAAGCTGAACTCTTCGCTCAAACTTTTGCTAGAAACTCAACCTTGGATGATTCCGGTGCTATTCCTCCCTCTCCTTCCCCCTCTCTTCTACTTATGCCTAATACCCTAATCTCTTCTAAAGATGTACTTTCTACCCTCTCTGGGCTTGATACTAAGAAGGCGTACGGTCCGGATGGTGTTCCTCCTGTAATACTAAAAAAACTATTTCTGTGCCGACTCCCTGCCTAGGCAAACTCTTTCGTCTGTCTCTCCTCTAACGTCTTCCCTTCTTGCTGGAAGTTTGCTCTCATCCAACCTGTCCCAAAGAAGGGTGACCGCTCTCAACCCTCCAACTATCGTCCAATTGCTCTCATCTATTGTATCTCTAAGATTTTTAAAACTATTCTTACTTCCAAATTTCTTAAGCATTTACTGTATCTTCTCATAATCTACTCTCAGATCACAAGTATGGCTTCCTTAAGGGTCGCTCTACTGGTGATCTTCTTTCATATCTTACTAACTCTTGGTCATCCTCCTTTTGGGACTTCGGTGAGACCTTTTCTATTGCACTAGACATATCGAAGGTCTTCGATAGAGTCTGGCACAAATCTCTAATTTGTAAACTACCCTCATTCACTCTCTATCCCTCCATCTGTGCCTTTGTCTCTAATTTCCTTTCCGGCCGTTCCATAGCTGCGGTTGTGGACGGCCATCATTCACTTCCTCATCCTATCAACTCCGGTGTTCCTCAGGGCTCTGTCCTATCTCCTATATTCTCTTTCTATTTTTCATAAATTATCTCAACTGTACCTCCAGTCCTATCCATTTATATGCAGACGACTCTACCTTACACTATTCAATTAGTTTCCCAGAATGCCTCAGCCAGCAATCCCTCAAAAGCAAACATAATGAAGCCATACAACACTTATCTTCTGATCTAACTACCATTTCCAATTGGCGCAGAGAAAACCTTGTTACTTTTAATGCTTCCAAAACCCAATTTCTCCATCTATCTACCCGCCATGAACTCTCAGAGGACTTTCCCTTATTCATCAACAATACAAAAATCAACCCTTCATCTTCTCTCAATATTCTCGGTGTCTCTTTTTCTTCTGCTCTCTCTTGGAAGGACCATATTACCAGTCTTGCTTAGGCAGCCTCCCAGACATCATCACCATCAGGAAGCTCCTGGCCACCAAACCCAAGACCTCAACAGTGGGAGCGATAAAAAGGTTCCCCACCCACCCTCAAGGAGGACAAAGGCCAAGACCCTCACACAGCTGCGGGTCAAGACAACCACCACTCCAAACCGCCCACACTCCTATAACAGGGCGTATCCTCCAAGCCACGCCTAGAACAGGGTTCCTCTGCCCACTAATCCCATCAATCGAGGCCGACCCACGAACACCACCACACCCAGATTCCGGAACGGGCCCCTGATACTGATCAACCCGTTCAACTTCAGTGCTTGCAACACCACCTGCCCCTTACACTACATAAAAGATCATGCAAAACAACAACAACGGCAGATTTCCAGAATACTTGCCGCAGATTTTATTTTTTATTTTTCTATATTCCAACTACTCCCTCTCGGGCATAGGCTGAGAGCCTTTACACTACACCGCTGAACACGGTGAGGCCCGTGAGGTCTTGTTCCAATCTAGGGAGTGAGACATGCGAAGCACCCCGGCTCGAAGCAACTCCATCTCTGAAGCCGCTTCGCCTCTGCAATTCACCGTCTCATCCCCCACACTCGGACCCTCACTCTCAGAACGCCACCTATTGAACAATTAACTCACTAGGCATTGCCCCCCTGTAACATATTTTGAATATGGGAATATTCATACAATGCTATTTAATTAGAGAACAATGCATGAGGGTATTTTTTTTTTTGGCATTTCGGTGTGCTGTGGTAATGCACTGAAACTAGGCACGGCACAAATTACATCCCAATAATATCTTCTCATTGACATATTGGGATTCGAACCCGGGTCCATTGGATTACCAGTCCAGAGGCAAGACCACTCTGCCACACCTCGCCTGAAGAATCTCGGATACTGGAAATCGAGGACAACGATCCAGAAGGGGAAGACCCCTTGGAAGCCCCCACCTACCTCAATCCAGGCCATTGAGAAGAATCCGGAAGAGCAGGAAGAGGAAGAAGATCTCCCTCAGGTTTTTTTAAGCCTCCCACGCCCATAATGGCTTCGGTGGGGGATTCCAGCGAAGAGTCCCACCAAGAAAGAGCCGGAACCAAGCAAAGAGGTGGTTGCAGCCCAAGACAACCTCCAACTTATATTCCTGCACCTGAAGGAGAAGCTAGGCGCAGAACCGGGGTCGTATTTGCCAGCGATAAAGTCCTTTGTGGAGAACTACTGGAACATTAACCCTTCCTGCCCGGGCAGCCTTTCTAAATGACAGCGCTCGTATCCGGGTGATCTGGCTATAAAAAAAACACATGTAAACAAAGGCCTATCTCCGTTAATACAATAGCTACAACATTAAAAAAAAACATCAAAATGTAGCCCTTACTTTGCTGTGTAGACTGGTGTTGAGTAGAGCTCTCTCAACTGGTTCAGGAGTGATGGCAATTTTAGTGGAAGTATCTTTTGGCACGCATTTACTTAGACGCGTCTGAACGCTCAACTGCGGCCCCGGCTATGACGCACTACTGCACTCGTCGCCCCACCCGCAATTATGCCGGGAAGCGATTTGAGTGTTTTTATTGTTTATTCTGCCATTTATTATAATTATTTTGTAATTTTCACTCAATAAAGTTACTTCTATAAAGTTATTTTTGTGTCTCACTTGTACTTTTATTATTATATTCTTAGTGTCACTTTCACTGGACTATGATAATTGATAGTGTAATTTTCACTTGTATTTATTGTTAGGTAAGCTATAATATAGATTTTAGTGTCACTTTCACTTGTTCATATTGTTATGAAGGCACTTATAATTAGTCATTTGTGTCTCTTTCACTTTTACTAATTATTTTATATTATTATAGCCTACATTTTAGTGTCACTTTCACTGTCATTGTCACTTCACTTCAATATTGCACTAGAGTGTGAAACTGATTGAAGCAATGTCCAGCGCACAGTGCCACTTCACACTCGAGGCATTCCCATGTGGTTTATGTTGGTTTACAGGGTCTGAGGGTTGTGTGGCTACATACATGGCACCTCTTCTGACTCCTGGCATTACCACCTGGTACTTTGGGAGGAAGGGGGTTGAGCTGGTGCTTCCGGAAATAGTCGGTACATGCCGGCCGGTCCAGCCGGCCTGCGGTCCAGCCGGCCCATAGAGGTCTCCCGGCTGTAGCATGTTTTTCCAGGAGCTCAAGTACCACCTGCTACTCTGTAATAGGAGATTGGAATGCTAATCTGAAGGACATGAGTAACTCTCTGTTTGCTAGTCATATGACTAACTTCTGTGGTGAGCATGATCTAATTATCTCTTCTCAGCTCATGCTCCCTCATAGTAGTTACACATGTGTCAGTGCAGAGCATGGGGCTCAACGTCTTGGCTAGATCATACCGTAGCTAGTGCTGATTTCCATGATATGATAACAAATATGGAAATTCAGTATACATATACAAATGAAGATCATATCCCATTGACCTTAACAGCTAGTTTGGAAAGAGCGCCAGAATTAACCCAGTCAAACAATAGTGTAAATCCAAAACTGCCTTGACGAGGAGGAGTGCGAGCAATTTTGCACTTTAACACACACTCTCCTTTCTGAGCTTGTTCCTGGCAGGGAGGATGCCATTACCTGTGAAGACCCCAATTGTGTTAATGCTAGTCATCGAAAAGAGGTCAGCAAGCTGTACAATAATATTATATCTTGTCTTACTAAGGCTAGTGACATAGTATTTCACAAGCATAACAAAAATTAATCTTTTAACAAACCTGGGTGGAATTATCATGTTTCAGAACTATACCAGGCATCCCGAGATGCTCGTAGTGTATGGCTGGATCATAACAAACCGAGGCATGGACCTATTTTTGACATGTTCACCAGACTAAAGGCTAGATGCAAGTATGCAATCAGATATACAAAAAACAATGAAAACTTGTTAAGAAGAGAAGCATTGGCCAAAAATTTTGCTAGCAAAGACACATTGGCCTTCTGGAAGGATATTAAAAAAATGCATAATAGCTGCACACCTATTCCTGTTAGTGTAGATGGGATCTCTGGTACTAATAACATAGCCAATCTTTGGAAAACACATTACCAAACCATGTTTAACTCTGTTGGGCACCAAGGAAATACCATTGCTGCTACTACAGAGTGTAAGAAAGAAGAAAAGTATGATGCAATTAAAGTTACAAGTGAAGAAATCAAGGCTGCAATAAGTAGGCTAGATGCTAACAAATCCTGTGGTTTTGATGGTATATATGCTGAACATTTGAAGTACTCCTCCACTCTCCTCTTGGAGAAACTCAGCAGTTGCTTTACCAGCTTTCTAATCCATGGTTTCCTACCAGAATCTATGATGTCCGTTACCTTGATACCAGTAATTAAAGACAAGGCTGGCAAAATTACATCAAAAGACAACTATAGACCTATTGCCCTTGCCAGTATTGTAAGTAAGATACTAGAGTTAATCATTTTAGACAGAATCTCAGTGTATATCTCAACTAATAGTAATCAATTTGGTTTTAAAAAGAATCATGGTACGGACCAGTGCATCTACACTCTGAAGGAGCTAGTGGATAGGTACATCAAAATGAACAGCTCTATTTTTGCATGCTTTCTTGATGCTAGTAAGGGATTTGACAGAGTCTGCCACAATATCCTGTTTGATAAATTAGCAACAAGGGGAGTGCCATACTATATACTGAGAATCTTGAAGTACTGGTACGCCAATCAAACATTTAATGTAAGATGGGGTAACATTATTTCGGATTCCTTTACAGTAACCAATGGTGTGAGACAGGGTACCTTACTTATTCAATGTATATATGGATGAATTAAGTGATAAATTGAATAAAGAGCAGATTGGATGTTATGGTGGGAATAAAATCATCAACCATCTCATGTATGCTGATGATCTGGTCATTATTGCACAGTCTTCTGCGGGTCTGAGCAAACTTCTTGAAATATGTGAATCTTTTGGTAGTAAACATTGTGTTAAATTCAACCCACTGAAAAGTGCTGTTCTTATATTTAGATCAACATTACTGTATAAAAGTAAACTGACAAATTTCTCACTCAATAATACAATTATTCAAGAAGTAAACAAAATAAAATACCTGGGACACATTATCTCAAACGATTGCTCAGATGATGCAGATATCGGCCGTCAGCGCAGACAGCTATATTTACGTGGTAACACCATCTTGAGGAAATTCCACATGTGTAATTGGGAAACTAAAGTAACTTTGTTCCGGACATATTGTTCCTCTATGTACACGGCCCATTTGTGGTGGAAGTATAAGAGAGCCACCATAAATGGCCTGTGTACATCCTATCATAATATACTCAAGATGTTCATTGGTCTCTCTAAATATGAAAGCACTAGTATGGTGTGCACACTGTTGGATGTGCAGTGCTGCCGGGCTGTCATCAGGAGACTGGTGTACAGCTTTTCGCAGCGACTGCAATCCTCCAGTAACACGCTGATTGTAGCTCTTTGGTCTAGTGATCATATCTATGAAACCCGTATTATATCTCACTGGCAGAAGCTGCTGCACACATAGTATGTACTGTAATATATAGGTCTAATTGAACTATGAGCAATGATCTGTGCAATAGGTGTTAACCAACATTGAGCAATAGCCTTAGTTAGCCTATCTGTGTTATATTGTGACAAAATGTGATATGTGCTCTATTCTGTAAATAAGCCTACTGTATATTTTATTTTATTGTTTCTTTATTAATATATCTTTGTGTATAATTATTATCTGTGCTCTGACGAGAAGTGTATGTGATATGGACCATTATAGGTCGTACTGTATTTATACTGTATCTATCTTATGTGTCTGGAATAAAGAATTATTATTATATTATTATTATTATATTATTATCACCTGTTTGTGGAACTTGCGCAGGGACTTGTACTTCTTTGCTCCGGGAGTATTCATTCGGTAGATATTGTAGGCATTGAGGGCCGACATATCTACCGTATGCAGAACAAACTTTTTGTACCACCTGCAGGATGTTCGCAGGCAGTCGATAATAATAATAATAGTTCTTAAAGCTAGCGCATGCTAAGCTAGCTAAGGATAGCTCAATAAGGCCGATTAGGTCTATTTCCATTGGGGTCCTGTACTACTACCCCATCCCTTTGCTCATGAGGGATGGTAACGACTCAGTGCTTGTGAAAAATCTTTAATGCGCCGAGCGTGGGCGCGAACCCGGGCCTTCTGGGTGGAAGTCCGAGACGCTAGTCACTACACCAAGCGAGCCCATATCTGCATATCGAACTTGTCTATGAGGCGCATGTTGAGATTGTGGTCCAGGACAGCAGCTGGTTTCTGGACGGGGTTTTTGGTTTTTCGGTCCACCTTCCCTGTGGCGACCATCTCTGCCTTGTGGCATGTGGTGAGGAGGTTGACCTTCCGCTGGTCATGCCAGTGGATAGAGAGGATGAAGCCACTCTTCTTGTGGAAGACCTCCGTCTTCTTGGTCGGGTACACTGGCATGCCCTTCCTCTTTGCCTTGACTGTGCTGACAGTTACGGTCTTGCGGTCATGGAGGTACTTGGTCAGGATGGGCGACGTATAATAATTATCCGTGTACAGGATGTGGTTCTTGTGGAAGTGTTGCTCCATCATCTTCTGTACAACGGCACCCCGAAAGCCGATGTCTGGGTCTGTAACTATTTCCCCACCACTGCCGCTGTAGACCACAAAGTCCAGCACATATCCCGTCTTGCAGTCACAGAGGACGAAGAGCTTGATGCCGAAACGGTGTCTCTTCGACGGGATGTATTGTCGGAAATGCAGCCTCCCCCGGAACAGGACCATGGAGACTCGTCGAGGCACATCTTCTGGAATGGAATCAGGTAGGTGGTAAACCGATGACGTATCATGTCATACAGCTTCCTGATTTTCCATAGCCGATCGGGAAGGTGGACTGCCATGTTGATGATGTTGTTGGTCAGGTGGAGATACAACAGAATGTCAAAATACCTGTCCCTGAACATGTATTTACCGAATGCTGGAGTTGTGATGAGGTCGGCAGTAATCCAGTAATCGGCCAGTGCAAGTTTCCTGACGTGTGTCATCAGCATAGTCAGTGCCAGAAAAACATACATTTCTGGCACAGTGACAGGTCGCCATGCCACCATCTTGGGACTGGTCTTCCTGCCAAGAAAGTTAGCTCAGATTTTGTGGTGATTGTTTGTTTCCTCGACGAGGTATTCCATGACCTCGTCGTCATTGAACCCACAAAACAGTTCACTAGGGGTTGCATCTGGGCCACAGGGATATGCTGCTGTCACCCCTGAGCCAATCTGCTCCTCGTCAAAAGCAGGACAATCTGGCTCAAAATCTGCTCCATCAGTCCAGACAAACAACTCCGATGAAGGCTGACACCCACGTGCATGCACACGCCCAGGCACACGCCCCCGCGCACGGGCAGCGGCAGAGCCGTCGGCAGGCTGACCGCGCGCCCACGACCTCGCCCTCGAACTAGTCGTGTTGGTCTCTCCTCTTCTTCCACATCCTCTTCCTCCTCCTCCTCAGGTGATGTCAGGTCATCTGGGGCAATGTTGGGGTCGTCGACATCTTCTTCGGGGGATAATTCTGGCAAAGAAGTGACCGGGCGTTGGCGGCGTTGGGGGCGGGAAGCTGCGGGGGGTGGAACAATGGGAGCCTCAGCCTCGGGAGTTGGAATCCTTTTGCGGCGAGCCGAGGGCTTCTCTGCTCCAAATAATGCTCTTCGATGTGATGAAGGCTGTGGCACACTGTGGGAGGACAATGCCGCACCACTAGTACCACTTGAAGAGGCCCTTTGCTCATCGTGAGAGAGATATGAAGTCGAGGGCTGTAGGTGACCCGCGTGGCGTCCCAGGTCAAGGCGTCGGGACAAAGGAATGCGGGTGGTCGCTAGAGCAGGGTCGCCGTCATTGTCACTATCACTTTTGCCTTCCCTTGCTTCCTCTGCCACCCTGCGTGCTTTTTTGGCCGCACTTTTCACTAATGTTTTCTTGTAAAAGTATTTGCCCACTTTCAAGGGCGTACGAGCAGGCAAGGGGGAAGGTCCCAGGGTAGGCATATAGGCTGACCAAGCAAAGATGGCAGCAGGGTAGGCCTAGTCTCAAGCACACTAGGAAGTTCAATTTCACCTTCCTTCACCACTTCTATATCAGGGGACTCACTACTGTCTGCTCCCTCAAACAAATTAACACCATCATCACCCTCAAAGCCCACAAAATCATCTTCTTCACTCTCACTAATGAATATTTCTTTGTCTATCAAGCTTTCGCCACTGCTTTCTTCAGTCAAAATGGCCAAAAGTTTTCTCTCGATAGCACTATCACTCAATAAAACCTTTGCTTTCTTATGTTCAGGCTTTTTTTTCGCTTGCAACAGGTGATGACGTAGCTAGCGGGGTAGCAGTGGGGCGCGCTGGAGGTTGCAGGGAATCGGACGCGTCGGAAGATTTTTTTTTGCTATATCTCGCTATGGCGGGCACGTACGGACTGATAACGGTAGTAGTTGAGGCTTGGTGGCGCTGCAATCGCCCCTGCAATGGAAATTTTCACCACGCGGAATTCAAAGCAAGCTTTCAAGCATATAGATTTTAAAATGATACCCGGGCTCTGACCCCTCAGCCATGGTGTCATTTTAAAATGACACCCGGACAGGAAGGGTTAACAGTGATACGGGCCGGACGAATGCCTTGCGCACCTTCGGTCAATATCGCGAACCCAAGCCAGAACCCCCAAAAAGCGGAGGAGGATTCTCATAACTCCTCAGAAGAAACCTCAAAGAGGAATCCCCCAAGGAACTCTCAAAGGAACTCGCAGACCTCTCAAAAGAACCCTCAAAATAACACAAGGAAAAGGAAAAGGAATGAGAAGAAGATTGAAGCACTAACCACAAGAGAGTTCCCAGAAAACTCACCCAGTAGACCCTTTCAATCAGTGGATCTGGACGAGCTTGACGAGGACCAGCTAAACCAGTACTAATTTGAATTTTTATTGTAACTTAAGCTAATCTAAGGTAGCACTTCTTGTTGAGTTGGTTCTGGTTGAGATATACATACACAAATTTAAAGACCAAATATTCCACACAAAGTGCAGTTCCGGTCTCACATCTACTGGTTGAAATGGTCTACTGGTCGAGAGGTCCGGCACTCTACAAGAGGTATCCTAAACTGAATTAATTCAGTTGTAGGTAGTTAGAATTTTTGTATATATATTAACTAACTTTAGGCAACTCTGTTTAGACACCATATGAGGAGGAGCACTTTATTGACAATATTTCACAGATAGCTTCTTCAGGTCACTAACTGTGACCTGAAGAAGCTATCTGGGAAACGTTGTCAATAAAGTGCTGCTCCTCATTTGGTGTTTATGTTCATTGTGTCAACATTTCAAATTTATATCAACAACTCAGTTTATGAAAGATCTCTCCTGGTAAAAGGGTTCACAGCTGCCCTGAGTAACACATCCAGTACAGTTGCCCTCATGAGTTTGTCCCACATCCATAATTTATATCAACAACTCAGTTTATGAAAGATCTCTCCTGGTAAAAGGGTTCACAGCTGCCCTGAGTAACACAACCAGTACAGTTGCCCTCATGAGTTTGTCCCACATCCATAATTTATATCAACAACTCAGTTTATGAAAGATCTCTCCTGGTAAAAGGGTTCACAGCTGCCCTGAGTAACACAACCAGTACAGTTGCCCTCATGAGTTTGTCCCACATCCATAATTTATATCAACAACTCAGTTTATGAAAGATCTCTCCTGGTAAAAGGGTTCACAGCTGCCCTGAGTAACACATCCAGTACAGTTGCCCTCATAAGTTTGTCCCACATCCATAATTTATATCAACAACTCAGTTTATGAAAGATCTCTCCTGGTAAAAGTATTCCAAGCTTCCCTGAGTAACACAACCCGTACAGTTGCCCTCATGAGTTTGTCCCACATCCATAATTTATATCAACAACTCAGTTTATGAAAGATCTCTCCTGGTAAAAGTATTCCAAGCTTCCCTGAGTAACACAACCCGTACAGTTGCCCTCATGAGTTTGTCCCACATCCATAATTTTATGTGTGGAAGTAAATTAAAATATAAAACTTGAAAACGAACTCTAAAGTTACTGTTCAAATTAATATAACGAGCTCATTAAAATTAAAAACTATCAAAACGACAACACACTAAACAAAATCTATATGTGGAAAAATGCTAAGTTAGTGTGATAAACTTGCAAGAATAATGTGCTATATAATTGTTAATTGAGCTGAGGAACTAACTGATGGGTGGTTGGGCTTAACCTAAGAAGTGCGCATGGGGGGTATGAGACACCACACTCCTGTGCTGACGTATTTGAGCTATTCCCATCACTAACATCGTTATTTTACCATAAATAGCATTAATACTTATCCATATGCGCCTATTATAGGTTGATTATAAAGGTATTAACCTGTTACATCAATAAAACAAGTGGAAACAGCGTTTGGATGGTCAAAATCGGCGATACAGGCCGGGAGTTACATAATGTATGGCTGAGGCAACCTCCCTCCCCTTGTCTGGAGAGACACTGTTATGCAATAGTCTTTCTCTCGCTCTTTCCCACGCTTGGTAACAGTGATGACAACGCCCTGCTACCAACTCGCTAATGTTAGCACGAAAATAGACCACAGAATAAGGGAATAACAGGGAAAATAGGTGATAACTGAAGGAGGGGAGGTAGAGGAGTGATATTTGGCATGGCTCAGAGGCAAAAAATTTTTTTTTTTTTTTTTTTTTTTTTTTTTTGGGTGTTTTAACCCGTATAGCCCCAGCGACGCGCCTGACGCGTCGGCGATGTATGTAACGCACAGCCCCAGAGACGCGCCTGGCGCGTCACCCTAATTGCGCCGACCGTAACCTCAGGTGTAGCCACTCAAGAGGGCTCAGATTTGTATGGGAACTGTACGTATCCCACGCAACCGTGCCGATGGTTGAAAACTCTCAAAGTCCACGTGCGTGCGCGCGAGCGCGCAATAACCTGTTTTTTTGGGATAATTGCCTTCAATTTTTTACTCTAGTAATACCATTTTCGGGGGCTCTGTAGGACCATTTTTTAAGCTTTTTGAGCGGTTTTTCGTGGTTTTTCCTTCATTCCTAACCCATTCGCTATTGTTTCTGGAATAAAACAATTTTTTGAAAACCGGCCGGGTTCTGGTGCGCAAACATTACAAAACTAGCCGGGGCTCCACAGGTTAAATGGATTTTTTTTTCCCCTTACTCTTAAGAGTCTTCCCGCAGTCCGCCGGGGGAACTCTTAAGAGTCTCCCGGCAGTTCCCGGGTTAAGGGGGGGACACCGGATTGGTTTTATCTTTCTCTCCTTTTCTCTCTTTCCCTGGCTTGTATCCATTCTGCCTCATTCAGCCTACTGTTTTAAGACGTTTACCCCCATCCAGGTGTCAATATTTTCCTGGCGAGCGGTAGCGAGCCAGCATATATATATTGTTGTTTTGACAGCAAGCTAAATTTGTAAATTTTTCGATAGACAAATGTCTCCGGCGAAGCCGGATTCCTCCATACAATGCTGGCTCGCTATCGCTCGCCAGGAAGAAATCGACACCTGGATGGGGATAAACGTCTTACAACAGTTGGCTGAATGGGTCCGAATGGATACAAGCCAGGGAAAGAGAGAAAAGGAGAGAAAAAATAAAACAAATCCAGTGTCCCCCCTTAAGTGACCCTCCCATGTGTACAGCTATATAATCCAGTGTCCCCCCTTAAGTGACCCTCCCATGTGAACAGGTACAAGCTATATAATCCAGTGTCCCCCCTTAAGTGACCCTCCCATGTGAACAGGTACAAGCTATATAATCCAGTGTCCCCCCTTAAGTGACCCTCCCATGTGAACAGGTACAAGCTATATAATCCAGTGTCCCCCCTTAAGTGACCCTCCCATGTGAACAGGTACAAGCTATATAATCCAGTGTCCCCCCTTAAGTGACCCTCCCATGTGAACAGGTACAAGCTATATAATCCAGTGTCCCCCCTTAAGTGACCCTCCCATGTGAACAGGTACAAGCTATATAATCCAGTGTCCCCCCTTAAGTGACCCTCCCATGTGAACAGGTACAAGCTATATAATCCAGTGTCCCCCCTTAAGTGACCCTCCCATGTGAACAGGTACAAGCTATATAATCCAGTGTCCCCCCTTAAGTGACCCTCCCATGTGAACAGGTACAAGCTATATAATCCAGTGTCCCCCCTTAAGTGACCCTCCCATGTGAACAGGTACAAGCTATATAATCCAGTGTCCCCCCTTAAGTGACCCTCCCATGTGAACAGGTACAAGCTATATAATCCAGTGTCCCCCCTTAAGCGACCCTCCCATGTGAACAGGTACAAGCTATATAATCGAGCGAGTTGCCTCAGTATATGAAGGGATTAACTCATCTGGCGATAGATAAAAAACAAACTCCACTTTCAAAAATAAATAACACTACATAATTATATATATATATATATATATATATATATATATATATATACAGTATACAGTATATATTATATGAGAAAGCATAAATAATGATTACAGTAATTTAGGGTTTGCCTACATCTTGGTGGCTGCATAAAACATAATTATATAATAATAGTAAATATTGCTGTGCATAGACATATCTTTTGAAGAATGATGCTGTTTGGTGCAGGTATTAAATTATGTTGCTTTCCTAATTTCATAAAACTGTATTTGTTTACACACATTTGGTAGTGTCAGTCATTAAGCTGATAGGGCCATTTTATTAAACCATGGTAATAGCTTTCCCTACGACCTTTCCCGACCAGATTGACCCTTATCGCTTATCTGTATAAGGGTCAATCTGGTCGAGAAAGGTCGTAGGGAAAGCTCTTACCATGGTTTAATAGAATGGCCCATAGAAACCATTGGAGAAGTGAACCATCATCCTAAGGGGCTATCACACGTCAATAGTTTGTTGTGGTTTCTCAATCTTCGTCAGCGGTTAGGGGAGGTTTGATTTTTCTGGACTCCCTTCTCCCTCATGTTTAGCCTCATTAGTTTGGCGATTTTAAGACCTTTTGTGCCATTTAGGTGTCGATTTTTTCCTGGCGAGCGATTGCGAGCCTGTAATTTAAAAGAAACCGGCTGAATTATCTACCGAACAGTGTACACATTTATCTTGAATGTTGGATTGGGGATATTTCTTAACCCCTCCTGTACCGGTAACATCTATTCAATTTTATTCTAGCTATATTTAGACACGATTTTTGCAGTTTAAGGAGGATCTGTGGAAGTAAAAAGGGTTAAGTGAGATAGTTCGAAGGCTGTTACTTGCTGGAGGCCCTTTTTAAACTGAATGAAATTGTCTAATAGTTGCCAGAGTAGTTAAAAGGACGGTGCGGTACAGAAGGGGTTAAAGCTTGATGGCCTTGGGAGGAAACAAAATAATTAATAAATATATTTAATATATAAATAAATTAACAAATATACACAAATCAAACCAAATCTCCCCTTAATCCTATCTGGTGACAGGTAGGTCTTTTTGGACGCTCACATTTTCATTCTATAGTTTGGATATTTTGAGATGTTTCACCTTGTTTGTTTGGCAATTATTCGACGCTTCACCCCATTCAGGTGTCAATTTGGGGAGTATGGGCAGTGGGTTGCTTGGGGACATGAGGCCCAGCTGTTTGCCAGCACCATTATAAACAAAAGTAGTCATCAAATTCCGTCAGAAGACAATCATTGGTTTTCTATGCCAGTAGGCAAAGTGAACGGGATTCCCCAACATATTTTTTATTTTATTGGGGCCCCGAAATTATCTTTGTGCCAGTTACCTGAACCATTTTGTCCCCCCACACAGGCTCAGATCGACAAAGATTACAAAATGAGACAGAAAGCCTGGAGGCTGGCGTCTCAACACCTTCTCAGCCAACAACTTGGAGCCTCTCTGGCTAGGACGACTGAGTCGGTTAGGGACGCCGGAACTCAGAGGGCTCTTTCTCTGACCAGACGCCTCCTCCTCCAAAACTCAATTCAGTCTCTCGGCAATGTCCGGTGCGCCAAGATATAAGAGTGTATTTGGTGAGGAGACTTCCGGCGAAGATCGGTAGAAGGTTGCTCTTATCCAATATTTTTACAGCTACCTTAGTCTCTAACCAAGCATGGAGGACAGCAACTTTTCTCCTAGACCAACAACCTGCCACCACTACTAAATTCAAGGGTGAGCAGGCAGCTAAAAAAAAAATCAGAACTAAGAGTTCCTTTCGTGGTCAGTCACATTTCAATCAGTCAGCCAAGACTTTCACAACCCCTGCTCATACCGGGGCACATAAAGGGCGCGGTAACTTCAGGGGTAGAGGGAGGTGGTTTCGGGGCCAACACAGGGGTAAACCCAGTAGCGATGGTAGCAAGACCTCTCATCCCCCCATGCCAAAGTCAGAGTCACATTCATCCTCCAAAAACTGAGACACACCACAGGGCTCTCTCACTCCCAGTGCCAAGGCACGGCGAGACGGATCCGAGAGTAGTACTGCCGGACAAGACCAGTCATGTGACTGGCAACTTCCGAGATTATTTCCGGGCATGGCCCCGGCGAACATGGGCAAGGACAGTGGTCCGCAAAGGTCTCTCGTGGCGGTGGTCCCGGCGACCCCGTTTACGTTTCCCCACAGAATTCAATCAGGTTTCATTGGAGGTGGGATCCATTATCAAAGAGATGGCACAAAAGCAGATCATAATCCCCAGTCCTATGTCAATGCCAGTGTTCATATCCCAGCTGTTTTTGGTGCCAAAGAGGGACAGTGTTCAGATGAGGCCGGTGATCGACCTCTCATATCTCAACACCCACACTCACAATCAGTCATTCAGGATGCTGACAGTGAATCAGATCAGGTTGTCACTCCCGCCGCAGGGCTGGATGTGCTCAATAGATCTAAAAGACGCCTATTGGCATGTCCCAATCAACAAAAGTTTTCAGAGGTTTCTAGCCTTACGCAACGGGGATCAAACGTTTGTCTTTCAAAGAATGCCCTTTGGATTAAATCTAGCACCCCGAGTTTTCACAAAATTAGTTCGACAGGCGTTGCTACCATTGCTCAAACAGGGAATCAATGATTTTATGGTACCTAGACGATTGGCTAGTGGTAGCCCAATCCAAGATAATGTGCCTTCATCATGTTCAACTAGTATTAGACCATGTAGAGACCTTAGGGTTCAGGGTAAACTTAGCAAAGTCATCTCTCATTCCCACCAAGCAAATCCAGTGGGTGGGCCTTATCTGGTATACCGAGTTACTAACTCTGAGTCAGAGTGTGGACAACCGTCAGAGATTTCGCAGCAAACTCTTCTGATTTCTGCATTCTCGGACGACAACGAGGAAGATCTGGGAATCTCTGGTAGGCTCACTCAATTGGATACAGCTGACGGTGCCGTTAGGTCGTCTGAAGGTCAAAAGAATTATCTTGGAAGGAAACAGGTGTTTTCCACTTTCACCGTTGGAAACACGGAGGACAATTCCAACTTTAATCCACAACCTCCTATCAGCTTGGGCAAAGCCAGAAGTAATTCACTCCTCCTTGACTTGGACAGCTCCACCTCCGACGGTTTGGGTAGATACAGACGCGTCAGGAACCCTGGGATGGGGTTACCAATCAAACTTAGGCCATCAGGGTCAGGGTCGATGGTCAACATCAAATCATCTTTATATCAATGCCAAGGAGTTGCTAGTCCCACTATTCTTTTTACAGGAGCACGGCATGAGCCAGGCAGGAAAGTCCCTAGCCTTCAGAATGGACAATTTGACTGCAGTGACATGCATTCAAAAGCAAGGTAGATGGGTGGAGGTGTCCACGGCACAGGTTCCCTCGCCGAGGCCATATAAATGGGCGGGGGAGGCTCAAAAAAAATCTCGAGGAGGGTCTTCCATCTCTTCTAGTTCTTCTTCCCCTCGGTCTTCATGGTCTTCCCTCTCTTCTATTTCTTCTTCCTCTTGGTCTTCATCGATGGCTTGAATTTGGTGCATTTCCGGGGAACAGTATTCTTCATCGTGGTACTCGATGCAGTCCTTTTCTTTAGCCGGATGGTAGAGGGGTGGAGGTGTCCACGGCACAGGCTCCCTCACCGAGGCCATATAAATGGGCGGGGGAGGCTCAAAAAAATCTCGAGGAGGGTCTTCCATCTCTTTTAGTTCTTCTTCCTCTTGGTCTTCATGGTCTTCCATCTCTTCTATTTCTTCTTCCTCTTGGTCTTCATCGATGGCTTGAATTTGGTAAATTTCCTGGAGACAGCACTCCTCACACTGGCACTCAATGTCCATTGTCTTAGCTGGGTCGATCTCCCAGGTGTCAGGGATCGGGTAAGTGGGATCGCAAGCTTCCCAACTGAAGGGAGGCTCAAAAAATCTCGAGGAGGGTCTTCCATCTCTTCTATTTCTTCTTCCTCTTGGTCTTCATCGATGGCTTGAATTTGGTACATTTTCTGGAGAGAGCACTCCTCACACTGGCACTCAATGTCCATTGTCTTCGCTGGGTCCCAGGTGTCAGGGATCGGGTAACCGGGATCGCAAGCTTCCCAACTGAATGGGTAATTTAACCTAATGGGCTCTTCAGGGTGAGTGGACCAATGAAATGCTGGGTGTGAAGGGAATTCATGGTCTCCTGAAATATCCCCAGGCTACCTTTAGGATCAACTTTTCCTGGTACCTGGCGCGGGGTACGAACCTCTGAAGGGAATTTAACCCCCCTAAAAACCCACAGGTTTTGAGATGCCTTGGGTGGGGTTCGAACCCTGGTTAGTGACCCAACCATCACCACCAGGCCCGCGCGCTAACCCACTGTACTACCACGGACGTACTAAAAGTATAGCAACCTTAGTCCGATTTTTTAAGAACCAGGTGATAGTCTCGTGGTGTTATCACGTGATGAGTTTATTGGACTTACCATCTACGACTATTTTACGCTATACCTGACGTCAACTCGGGTTAGTATTATTGTGGGTGCGGGACATTTTCGAGGGCATTACATTACATCCTTCTTTAACTAGGCTAGTCCCTAGCCTATTTTAAGGTCGTAAGGTATCGTAGCTGTATTACCTCAGCAATCTCAATATTGTTGGTATAGGGTTCGCGTGATGGGTGCTCCACGTAGCTACCTGGTCATGTTCCCTAGCTGCCACCAATGAAATGCTGGGTGTGAAGGGAATTCATGGTCTCCTGAAATATCCCCAGGCTACCTTTAGGATCAACTTTTCCTGGTACCTGGCGCGGGGTACGAACCTCTGAAGGGAATTTAACCCCCCTAAAAACCCACAGGTTTTGAGATGCCTTGGGTGGGGTTCGAACCCTGGTTAGTGACCCAACCATCACCACCAGGCCCGCGCGCTAACCCACTGTACTACCACGGACGTACTAAAAGTATAGCAACCTTAGTCCGATTTTTAAGAACCAGGTGATAGTCTCGTGGTGTTATCACGTGATGAGTTTATTGGACTTACCATCTACGACTATTTTACGCTATACCTGACGTCAACTCGGGTTAGTATTATTGTGGGTGTGGGACATTTTCGAGGGCATTACAGCCAGGAATAAGGACAACATCATCAAACAGCAAATACAGGTGGGGCAGGGAGGGGTCACAGGGGGAGACATAGCCACAGACAGTCCCCACCCTAGCAGCACAGCTGATCATCACACCGCCAGACGTACGACGAACAATACAAAGAATCTATGTACACTGTGCGATATTAGATTCAACAAAAGGAGTCCAACATCACAATGTAGTATTTGTAATGAAACAGCACACGATCGATGTTCTTATGTTAACAGCAGAAAAGAAATGGAATGCGATAAATGCAGGGAATTAGCAATTACCCACTCCACCAACTCTACATTACCCACAGCATTACCATTAATACCACAGATATCGGCGACCCAAGTAGCACAACATGCAACAAGAACAACAATAAAAACAGGTAGCACTCGCAAATACATCTACAGGGAAGCAGCATCAACGGACAATGAAAACAACAACAACAACAACAGCAAACAACCACAGCCCGACCGCGAGTATCCCCTACTCTCTCCCGCACAAACAGCTGATCGACGCGGACCAAACCACACCTCCAGTCGTATGATAAACAGTAAGAAAAAACTATGTATAGTCTGTAATATTGGTTTCAACAATAGGAGTTCACTTTTACAATGCAACAGTTGTAATGAAATTGTTCATAACCGATGTACTTACGTTAACAGTAGAAACAAAGTTGAATGTGTTAAATGTAGGAACTCAGCTGTACAACATCGCGAAACCATTTGTTTTATTTGTGAATCACTCATAACACGACGTCAGAAGATCCAAAACTGTGTAAAGTGTAAACAGGTAGCTCACATGAAGTGCATCTCTAAGAAGACCAACAGTGAAGAACGGGAATTCCTTTGCAATAAGTGTGCCTTGCTGCCTTTGCATTCATTACCGAATATTAATGTAAATGATCCAAGTATTAACAACTCAGAATCCAGCCAGGACACATTCAAAATCAAAGATGAATACAGAGTGTTCACCAACAAAGGGCTCCATCTTATCCACATTAACGCCAGATCAATGTACCATAAATTGTCAGAAATAAACTTGTTAGCTAATAAGGCCAAAGCTTCAATAATTGCAATCACAGAAACCTGGCTGGATTCAAGTATAAACGATGGTGAAATAAACATTCAAGGTTTCAACATGGTTAGGAATGATCGCAATAGGCATGGGGGAGGAGTATGTCTGTATGTAAAAAACAACCTCACACACACAACTAGGACCGACCTCCATGTAGAAAATCACGAAGCTCTGTGGATCGACCTACACCTGCCGAGGACAAGACCCATCACAATTGGGGTATGCTATAGGCCACCAGCCGACACACAATTCTTGACCAAATTTGAACGAACTTTGTCATCGCTAGACCCTCGGAATGAATCCATCATACTAGGGGATTTTAACCTGTGTTACAAACAACGAAATTATAGGCTTGTACGAGAATATAGGCATATACTGACAATGCACAATCACAAACAACTCATCACAACCCCCACACGTATCTCTGAGAACACTGCCACAATAATAGACCACATAAACTGTAACAGAGAAGACAAAATATCCCAATCAGGGGTTATACAGACTGGGATAAGTGATCACTTCGTCACATATTGCACACGAAAAACCACAAAAATTACCCTAGAGAATCACAAGATTATCAAAACAAGGTCACTCAGAAACTACAATAAGGAAACATTTCTGGACATTTTATGGAATACAGACTGGTCTCCAGTGTTTGGAAGTACAAACGTTAATGACGCATGGGTTGGCTTCAGAACCATTATCACAAACATCCTAGACGAAATAGCTCCTCTGAAAGACATACGAATTAAAGCAAGGTCAGACCCATGGATCAACAATGACATACTACACCATCTGGAACACAGAGACAATCTGTTAAAAAGGCTAGCGAAACATAGACAGGATCAAGGTCTGAAACATGAGTTCAACAGGGCCAGGAATAAACTAAGTAGAAATATGAAATCAGCGAAAAATAATTATTTTCACAATAAGGCAGAGGAATATCAGAATAACCCAAAGAAACTATGGAGGCACCTAAAAACAACAGGCTACAGCAACAAGACAAGGGATTCGTCTAACACTAATATTGCTCTCACCATTAATGATCAGGTTTGCCACGATAAACGACAAATTTCAACCTACTTCAACTCCTTCTTCACTTCCATAGCAAACACACTTGCACAGAACCTACCTCAACCTCTCAATAAATACACGACAACAACGGCCACCTTTCGTAATTTCTACAGAGATAAAGACATACACCCGAACACATTTAGATTGCAAAATGTTACACCAAAATACACTTTTGACGAGCTGTCTAACCTAAATGTACATAAGAGCACAGGACCAGACAAAATTCCTGCCAAATTTCTACGAGATGGAGCCATTGTTATAGCAGGCCCCCGAACCCACATCATCAACTTGTCAATTAACACCAACACAGTACCTGCTGAACTGAAGGAAGCTATTGTAACCCCTCTATTCAAGAAAGGAAATAAACTAGAAGTTGGCAACTACAGACCAGTTAGCATATTATGTATTGTATCTAAAATCCTTGAAAGAGCGGTATACACCCAAATTGAACACTACCTCAAACAAAATTATCTATTCTATAAGTTTCAATCAGGTTTCAGATGCATGTACTCGACAGACTCCGGTCTCATCCACTTAACGGATCACATTTGTAAAGAAATGTCTAAAGGTAACTACACCGGTATGGTTCTTCTTGATCTACAAAAAGCGTTTGACACAGTAGACCATGATATCCTATGTAATAAACTACAAGCAATGGGCATAGGGTCTGTGAACTGGTTTAAATCTTATCTTAGTGGTAGAACCCAAAGAGTCAAAATTGATGATAATATATTGATCCTATGCCAATTAACTGTGGGGTCCCGCAGGGAAGCATCCTTGGTCCCTTACTCTTTCTCTGTTATGTGAACGACATGGAACTGAGCGTCTCATGTAAATTATTACTGTATGCAGACGACAGCGTGCTTCTGGTTTCAGGAAAAGACTCAATAAGTATTGCCGCTTCACTTTCCAAAGAACTAGCATCATGTAGTGAATGGCTAGTGGACAATAGACTATCTCTTGACCTGGGCAAGACGGAAGCCATCTTATGTGGAACAAAACGCAAACTGAAAGACATTGTGGGCTTCTTGGTCAACTGTAATGATATTTCTATAACAACAGTGTCACAAGTTAAATATCTCGGACTGAAACTGGACGCGAGTTTGTCAGGTGAAACAATTTTGGAATCTATCCTGAGTAAGTGTAGAGCACGTATAAAATACCTGTATAGACAGGTGGGATGCTTGCCCGCGGCGACCAAAAAGACCCTCTGCCAAGCGCTTGTTCAATGTCATTTTGACTATTCTGTGTCATCCTGGTACTCTGCATCATCTAAATCAGCACAGCACAAACTTCAGGTCACTCAAAATAAAATGGTTAGGTTCATGCTGAACCTAGGACCCAGATCACATGTTGGCCAGGAACAACTTCAGTCACTAGGTATGCTCAATGTCTCTGACAGGGCCAAACAAATCAGGCTAACTAATGCCTTCAAAATTTTCTATGACAGAGCTCCAGAGTATCTAAAGAATGATTTTGTTAAAGCAAATGAGAGGAGTGGACATAATACAAGAAACATGATGTTTAATTTTAAGGTCCCGAGAATCCAAGGACAGGGTAAGCAAACATTCTTCTTCACTGCCATCAAAGACTGGAACGACCTACCCCAGTCAGTCCGTGAAAAGAGAACACTGTATTCCTTCAGACGTAGCCTGAAGGAACACCTGAACCGGACAGCTGCGAGAAGGGAGCACCAAGCTTATGTCTACTACTAAATACGACATAAGAGATAGACAAACCAAACTGAAATGATTACTGATTACGGATTACTGATATTTACTATAGGATGTAAGGTATCTTAAAATAACCCCCTAGAAATACTTTCTCTAAAGTATCTATTTCTTTATCCTCCCCATTTCCCCAGCTAACCTAATCCCACAAGGACCCCAATGGAAATACGCCTAACGGCCTTATTGGGCTATCCTTAGTTGGAATTATGCAAGGCTGGTACATGTCATATTTATAACAAACTATGTGGTACCAACTCTGTAAATTGCTAACTGAATAAATATTATTATT
Organism: Paralithodes platypus; assembly: GCA_032716605.1. Classification (NCBI taxonomy): domain Eukaryota; kingdom Metazoa; phylum Arthropoda; class Malacostraca; order Decapoda; family Lithodidae; genus Paralithodes; species Paralithodes platypus. The sequence continues at coordinate 19,031,815 of CM064481.1, forward strand.
ATTATTATTATTATTATTATGTACAAACCATAGGGTTCAAGGTCAACCTGGCAAAGTCGAACCTTGTACCCACACAGGTGGTTCAGTTGATAGGGCTGGTCTGGGACACAGCCAATCTTACTCTCTGTCAGAGTGGGGACAACCGCAACAGATTTCGCAGGAAATTGTTCTGGTTTCTCCACAGTCTGAACACGACGAGAAGGACGTGGGAGTCCCTGATCGGTTCACTCAACTGGATTCAACTAACTGTGAAGTTGGGCCGGTTGAAAGTGAAGAGATTAATCTTGGAAGGCAACAGATGTTTCCCTCTCTGGACGGAGGGGAAATTATGGACCATTCCTCCATTAAGGGGAGGTTTCCACTTGAGGGATTTTTTTCTTGACTCCTTTCTCCCTCATGTATAGCCCCATTGCTTTTCTATTTTTAAGAAGTTTTCCCCATTATTTTGACGATTTTAAGAACTTTCGACCCATTTCTGTCAATTTTAAGACCTTTCGTGCCATTTAGGTGTCGATTTTATCCTGGCGAGTGATAGCGAGCCTGTAATTTAAGAGGAACCGGCCTTCAGCCGGGAAATTTTTCTACCGAAAAATGTACAAATTTATCTTGAAAGGGGCTCAAGGGGGTGTAATCTTAAGCTTGATGGATACCTAGAGACCAAACTAAAAACCTCCCCTTAATTCACAGCTTATGGTTTGGGCAAAGAAAGAAACATTGCACTCGATAATGACGTGGGTTTCTCCCCCACCTACGGTATGGGTAGACACAGATGCTTCAAGGACAATAGGCTGGGGATATCAGTCGAACCTAGGCCACCAGGGTCAAGGTCTTTGGTCCCCAGACGAGAACTTTCATATCAACAAACAAGACCTTCTAGTCTCCTTATTTTTCCTCCAAACTCACGGCTCTTCTTTACAGGGAAAATCAATAGCCTTTCGGATGGACAACTTGAACGCGGTATATTGCATTCAAAAGCAAGGGTCAACGAGGTCTCGAGAGTTGCTAGAATTGTCAGAACAGATTTTTGCTCTAGCTGACAAGCTGAGCATCCATCTTCATGCATCTTACCTCCCAGGCGTGGCAAACGTCTGGGCGGATGCTCTATCCCGGAGACAGAGCACACAACTAGAATGGGCTTTAAAGCAAAATGTCTTCAACCAGATGATTGCAGAGCCATACCGTCCACAAGTGGATCTATTTGCGTCAGAAGGGAACCACAGACTCCCACTCTTCCTAACCCGCCGGGAAACAACTACGGCGGGGGGTCCCAACGCTTTAATGGAGGACTGGAACAAATGGAATTCCATCTATCTTTTTCAGCCTCCAGACGCTTCACTCTTGTGTCGAGTAGTTCACAAAGTACGGGGTTACCGGGGCGTAGTCTCGATGATCGCGCCTCTTTGGCCGGCTCAGGTGTGGTACCACCAATTGAAAACGTGGTGCGAGAACCCGGTGTCACTCCCGATCTCATACTGCCACTTGGAGACAATTGGCAACCTAAAGACCTCGCTGACTTTTGCCTTCTGGACATTCAAAATGCAAAATGGTTAACTCAGTATGGGGAGAGTGTTACAAATAAGTTTCTTAATCAATACACTATGTCTACCAGGAGACAATACCAATCCCATTGGAAAACGTTCACAACCTGGATAGTAGAAATGGCGCAAACAGACTCGTCAGTAGCTTTGATTTTTTAAATACTTAGATTATCTGTTCGAACAAAAGCGCTTTTCTGTAGTCACTCTAAAAAAACACTTGTCTGCCATTAGAAACCCCTTTTACGACCTAACTGGTCTATCCATACCACAGGCAGAGGAGAAAGGGTTCATGAGGGCATGTTTTAAACTGCGCCCACCACCACGTCAGCTAATGCCTACCTGGTCGCTAGACAAAGCTCTGTCTACTTCACTCGCGCAAGTATAATAATGTGCCGGATTTTGACTCTTTATTAAAGAAGGCTGTGTTCCTTATGGCTTTAGCGACAGGAAACAGGGTATCTGAGCTGGCGGCGATGAGCAACGAACCAATTGCCTCAGGTTTGGGAGACTGAATGAACACTTACAAATTGTTCCGTCTCCTACATTTATAGGAAAGAATGAACATTGTAATCATGTATTTACAGAATTTACAGTACCGGCACTCAAACGTGGTCATACGCATCATATTGTGTGCCTGGTACAGGCTTTAATCAAATTTATGAGGGTGGCACAACCTCAACAACCAGGCTGTTTATGGGTCAACAGCACAGGTACTTGCGTCACGAGAAGGAAATTAGCTTCTCCACTCGTGGACGTCATTAGGGAAAGTAATCCCGGTGTAGTGGGCAGAGCCCACAACATCAGAAAGTGGGCTGTCTCTTAGATTTTTACAAAAAATTTCAATTGATGACATAGCTAACACTAAATTGTGGGCGTCCAATCATACCTTCTTGACGCGATTATAGGTTTGACTCCTGTAAGGAGATAAAGAAAACCTAATATTTAGTAGTGGCCCCGTAATCATTGACGAACATGCCTATTACATAAGGCATCCTCTTCAAACACTAATCCGCCGTAGTTTGAATCTACCGTGCAGAGCATTTAAAATCTGAGGAGCCTTCATCATGAGCGCACGCGACCTCACTCATGGCTTCAGTCATTATGAATTGGGTTCTCACTACGAAAAAACTTCGTAAAAAATAAAAAACAGAAAGAAAATAAGAATAACTATCCAATAAGCTTTCCATCATATCGTGGATGTACTTGTGTGGATCTTTGACCAGACGCTGATTCAGGCGTCATTCTTCCTTCACTGACATATCAAGTAAACCAAAATCCTTAATACATCAACGAATGGGAAGGGGATGGTCGGGAGGGCCCCAGTCGTCAATGATTACGGGGCCACTACTAAATATTAGGTTTTCTTTATCAGGACAGGAGTCAAACCTATAATTTATTAGTGGCCCCTCCATCATTGACGAACATGCCTGATTTCTAAGACTGGAGGGGGACATTCGTAATCATATCATAACTCTAGAAAAGCAGATAAGCAAACAACCACATAGTATTCTTACTTTTGTAAAAAAGAGATATTCGGGTGCATAAACTTTATACAGCCTAAATCTTCAAAAAGGGGTACAAGCAGGAGCGTGCTTCAAAGAAGCCTGCTTGAAAAAGGGTTAACTCTGAGACTCTGTGCACAGATCTGCTAGTTAAGAAGGCACCCCACTTAAAGTAAGTGGTGAAAACTAAAAACTTATAAGTTAACATGTAAACATATAAACCCCATTAACTAGTGGATATATTCCTAAAAATATAACCAAACATAAATTAATTCTTGTACATTCGTAGAAGTACTGAACTCGTGTACTTATGCAGAAGTAATTACTTCAAAAGTAAAAGTCGTAGTTGCAACTACCGAGATTTCTCAAAACTCTATTGCTTCACAGCCAAAGCTACTTACAACAAGAATTGTTGGAACACTACTATTGGCCTTTAGCACAATTTCCTGCAATGAATACTACAAAGAAATTTTATAATACAATGCCTACAACCAGTATCACAGCTCGTATGTTCCGAACACATACTCCGGAGGGGTCTAGGGTGTCCTATGTACAAAGTACAAAGGAGTACAAAGGAAATCAAGCAACAACAGATCTAGTGACCCTTCTAGGTTGCTTGTCCTCCAAAACACTGAGGATCAAGTGTCCAAACAGTGGTTTAGAGTGGGTAAGGGAACATTGGAAAGGGAATTACTGCCCTGGAACTAATGTCCGTGGCAGGATTAGGAAGTTAGTAGGGGACAGATGGGTTAGTAATTGAGGGGGGGATAAAATAAAGTTATTCATTTACAAATGCAGTCAGTCGCGGGTTTGATGCGAGATATTTGTCTAGCGGAGTTTAAATGAATCAACGGTGATGCAGTCTATAACGTCTCGGGGAAGCCCATTCCACAAGTTGACAACTCGATTGAAGAAGAAATTCTTTGATTCGTGTGAGTTAAAAGATTTACCAATAATTTTGCAACCGTTTCCCCACGTGTAATTAGATTGGTCGATAGTGAAGTACTTACTACAGTTCATATTGTCGATGCCTTTGATGATTTTCAACACTTGAATTAAGTCACCTCTTAATCTGCGCTGGGTTAAAGGAAATAGATTTAATTCTCTAAGACGCTCTTCGTATGGTTTGTTCTTTAGGCTAGGTATATTTTGGTAACTCTACGTTGAACTCGTTCTAGCTTGTTTATATCTTTTTGGTAATAAGGGCACCAGGATTGAACGCAGTATTCCAGAAGAGGGCGGACTAAGGAATTGTAAAGGGTTAGGATAACTTCTTTGGATTTATGCTCAAATGACCTGCCCATAAAGCCAATTATTTTGTTTGCCTTCTTAACAACTTCTGAACATTGTTGACTCGGTTTTAGGTTACTCGATATTGTTACTCCCAGATCGGTTTCTCTGTTTACATTCTTAAGCTGAGTGCCATTCATCGAATAGTTTGCTTTCTCATTTAGGTATCCGATATGTAGTACTTTACATTTATCCGCATTGAAACTCATTTGCCAAATTTGGGCCCAACATGACAATTTATCTAGATTGTGTTGCATATTGTCAACTTGTTCTTTTGAGAGTACGCTATTTGCAATTTTTGTATCGTCAGCAAATTTTGAGATTGTACAGGTGAGACCCTCATCTATGTCGTTGATGTAAATTAGAAAGAGAATTGGTCCTAGTACCGATCCCTGGGGTACCCCGCTACTTACATTGGTCCATTTAGATGCCTTACCGTTTATGACTACTCTTTGCTTTCTGTCGCTGAGCCAATTTTCTATCCATTTCAACACACCGTCTTGTATTCCATGCGCTTTTAGTTTTAGCAGTAAACGTTTGTGGGGAACTTTGTCAAAGGCCTTTTGAAAATCAAGGTATATAATATCTACAGCTTTACTCTCATCGTAGAGGTTGAGGATATCGTGGAAGAAGTCTAAGAGGTTTGTTAAACAGGAACGTTTTTTACGAAAGCCGTGTTGAGTATCTTTAAGTATGTTATTTTCCTCTAAGTGATTTACGAGTCTGTCTCGTATGACTGTTTCTAGCATTTTACATACAACTGAGGTTAAGCTAATTGGACGATAGTTACTGGGTAGGGATTTGCTGCCTTTTTTGAATATCGGTGTTACGTTGGCTAGCTTCCACTGATCGGGCATAGTTCCAGACTGCAAGGATTTATTGAATAGTAATGTCAGTGGTTTGGAGGGCTCATCCTTAGCTTCCTTTAGAACTCTAGGCGAGATTGTATCAGGTCCAGGCGTTTTATTTACCTTGAGTTTATCTAAACAATTCAAGACTTCTCTCTCTGTAACGGTGATATTGCTTAGAACATGTGAATTATCAATCTGAATCGGCGATGGTGTAGGGATATCACTGAGGTCTTCTTTCGTAAAAACTGATGCAAAGAAGGTATTGAGGGCATTACTCATTTGTACTTCGTCTTTGGTGTATTCTCCATTTTCATCGACTAACGGTCCAACAGTTGAAGTAACTACTTTTTTCTTTCTGATATAACTATAGAATTCTTTCGGGTTTGTTTTACTTTGATTCGCAATATGTAACTCTAAGGTCTTTTTACTTTGCTTAATTAACTTTTTGGCTTTGCGTCGTAGCTCTACAAATTTCAGCCGTTCTTCGTCATTTTGTGAGGATTTTAATCTATCATTAGCAAATTTTTTAGCAAGCAGGCAGTTTGAAATATCTTTATTCCACCATTTGGGCTTATTATTATGGCCTGGACGCCGTATTGTCGATGGTATGCAGTCTTGCACTGCTTTTAGGTAAGTGGCTTCGAATAACTTCCAAGATGTATTTATGTCGTTATTGTGAATTAAAAAGCTCCAGTCAGTTTCTTTAAACATAGCTCTAAGTTTATGGAAGTTTGCTTTCTTGAAATTAGGGACTTTTTCGATGCTACTATTTGGTTCGTTACTAGTAAACTTTAAAGTGAAAGTTATCGTACGATGGTCGCTGTTACTGAATTCATCACCAACATTCAAATTCTCTATTAATTCTTCTTTTGTTGCAAGTACAATGTCAAGAACGTTATTACCACGGGTCGGCGTTCGAACAAATTGATAAAGCGAACTCTCTTGCAAGTTCGTATACAAGTCATGTCCGGAGTGTGAAGTAAGAGTATCGCCCCACTTGGTCACAGGTAAATTAAAGTCGCCAAAAATTACGGTATCTTGTGAGTTACTTACATCTGCAATTTGTTCGTAAATTTCTCGGTCAGTTTGCACTGATTGAGCTGGAGGTCTGTATATTAATGCAAGTATTATTTTTGTAGCTTTATTATTCTTTATTAGCACAAAAGATGCGTCGACGTTCACAATTTGAGGTTTTGACAAGAGGGTAGGGTTAAGACTTTCTTTGATATAAAGTAAAACGCCACCTCCATTTCGATTTATTCGGCTTTTCTCAAACATTACATAACCGGGAAGTGAATACTCTGCTAAAAAGTCTCTATCTTCTGTATTGAGCCAAGATTCTGTTATGCCAATCACATCATAATTTTCTGTAAACACTAGCTCCTCTAAATCTGAAAATTTATTGCGTATGCTACGAGCGTTTGCATAGAAAACCTTTAAATTTGTTATTTTAGAACTCACGGAACGCTCTTTAATAATATTTTTGGTTCTTGTCGGATCTACATTTATGTTCATGGCTGTCCTCGGTCCTCGCTGTCTTCGGTCCTTATCGCTGGTGGTCCTCGGTTGCCTCTGTTTTTTTCTTGGTGTTGGATGATTTATGTCACTGCTGCTTCTTCTCGGATGGCGTTTTTAGATCCATGGCTGCGGACTGCTTCGTGTAGGAGACGACCCATGCGTGCTGAACCCACAGGGTTTAGATGAGTGCCATCCTTGCGGAACAGAGTAGGCTGGTTGTAGAAGTTGTCCCAGAGGTTGATGAATTCAACTTCTTCCCTCAGACACAAATATTTTAGTCGGCTATTTGTGCTGAAGGCCTTGTCGTAGAATTTGTCAGGTGCGTCGATCTTGGGGAGAATGCCTGAGATGATGATATTCCTTGACTTGTTTTTGTAGTGCTGGATCATCTTGCGATATTTCTCCATCAACTCTTCGGATCTGGTGCGCATGACGTCATTTGAACCAGCATGGATGACAAAAAGGGTATTTTCATTTGCATCCTTTGTGGTATCTTCGAAGGCTTCCACAATGTCGTCCAGTCCAGCTCCTGGGATGCAAAATCTTTTTCGTTGATTTGGGACTCTGTCGCAGAACTCTTCGACCTGTCCTCGAAGGATGGAATCCCCAACGAGCCTGGTCTCTTCTGGTTCGTCTTCCACCTCTACCAATGTCTCAAATCTGTTTGACATTGTGACTGGTAGATGAGACCTTTTCTGCGTTGGCCATGCACCGTTCCTCACTGGTGTAAATCCGGAAACCTGTGGTGGCGGGACTCTACGTACAGGTCGGGGAGAGGAGTGGTTAGAACGGGGGCGAGGGGTTGGTACTGTTCGTGCTAGCATGCTTCTTGCACGAGGAGTGGGGGAGAGACTAAGGTGAACAGGGCGGCTGTCCTGGTTTGATGTCGGCTCAGGTTCGTCAGAAGCATCTGCTGCAGTGTCTACTGCAGGTGTTGGATTGTTGGCAGATGACGTTGGGGCGGTGGTGGATGCTGGAGTTGAAACAATTGGAGTTAGTGATACTCCAACGTTGAGTGTAACAAACTCTTGGAGTGATTCCAGCTTCCTGGTGAGGGCGTTGATCTTGTTGTGGGCTTCATCCAATTTTGCTGTCAAATCCTCTCGTTGCTGGCAGAGTCGGCAGACTTGTGGATCGGCAGGAGCAAACATGGAAGCACCAAACCTACCGGCGCAGTTCGTACAGGCACGAGGCATGGTGACGATCACTTTCTTCAGATCACTTCACTCACTTAAAAACACTTAACTCACTTTAAAAACACTAAACTCACTTTAAAAACACTTCACTCCCTTCAGGTCGCTTCACTTACTTAAATAGGCCTAACCGAAAACAAATTTTTTGAAATACACACAAATAGGTTATCAGCGGTGATAGCCTAACCGAAAATTAAAACAAAACAAATTAAATTTGAATACGCAGTGATAGCCGAACCGAAAACAATTTTATGTTTATTTAAACAGAAATAGGCCACCAGGGGTTATAGCCTATCCTAACCGAAAACCAAAATTATGAAATACCGGTACGCAGAAATAGGCCACCAGCGGTGATAGCCTAACTGAAAATTTAAAAATTGAAGTATGCAGAAATAGGCCACCAGGGATGATAGCCTAGACTAACCGAAAACAAAAATAACCGAAAACAAAAATTATGAAATACCGGTACGCAGAAATAGGCCACCAGCGGTGATAGCCTAGACTAACCGAAAACAAAAATAACTGAAAACAAAAATTATGAAACACCGGTACGCAGAAATAGGCCACCAGTGGTGATAGCTTAACTGAAAATTTAAAAATTTAAGTACGCAGTCACACTGACTGCCCCCCCCCCCCCCCCCTTTTTCTTGAAATTAAACAAAACGTGACTTAAAAGGGCCACCTAGACCCTCTGCCGTAAAGCTATACATGGCAAGGAAGGTTTGTCCAGAGCTACTGAAAGGTATCGAGGCAAAAACTCCTGATTAGAGGCCCACAACCGTGTGGACGTAATAACTTCCACCGAAAGATTATTAAGGAAACGTAAAGAGGCTGTCCCCTTGCGTAAATCGTGGGTCTTACCCACAACGCCGGGATTCTTCTCTTTAAAGTCCTCGACCAAGAGAGAAGCCAGTGTATGCTCCATCAAGCGTTCACCCGGACCTGCGACCCATAAAACACCCTGGTGATTTAGAGGTGCCACTCTTAAATATTTGGTTAGAGCTTGCACTGGGCAAAAAAGATGGTGCACCTTTCCCCTGTTCAACGCCGGCACCGTGAACTCTGAAAACACGTGTTCACTGTGCTCAATCTCGGCTACGAATCCTGGGGAAGGTGCAATGTGAATACACTCATGAAGCCTATCAAACCTGAGGCAATTAGGTGCGTTGCTCATCGCCGCCAGCTCAGACACTCTGTTCCCGGTAGCCAAAGCCATAAGGAATACTGCCCTTTTGTAAAATCTGCAGTCTTTGGTACATACGGGAACGAGAATAACGAAGATGCTTTGTCCAGAGACCATGTAGGCCTGAGCTGACGGGGAGGTGGGTGGAGGTTAAAACCTGCCCACATAAATCACTTTCAGATAAATGTTTCTGCATGAACAGATAAATTAAATAATAAACAACCAACGCCACCACCGAGGGCACAGTTTGTTTTGTTCTAAGAATCCGAGACGGAAAAGCTTGCCAATGCGATTGAAACTGTCGCTTTGTAGACTGGGTATATTGATTTGTGAATATCTTGGTCACGTCGCTACCATATGGTGCTAGCCACTTGGCCTCCGGAATGTCCAAAATGAACAAGTCCGCGAGGTTTCTAGGTTGCCAATTGTGTTCTAAGTGGAACAACCCGACCAGGAGTGACACTGGGTACGGCCACCACGTGTTCAAATGCTGGTACCACACTGCGCCGGCCACAGGGGCGCGATTAGCGAGACTACGCCTCGCTAATCCTGTAGTTTGTTGACTACGTGGCACATTAGAGACGTGTCTGGCGGCGGAAAACAGATAAATGGAACTCAACCTGTTCCCGTCCGTCATCAGAGCGTCAGGTCCGCCCGCCGGCGTTATCGTCCGGCGGGTGAGGTACGACTGTGAGTATCGCCATACACCTTGGCTGTGGCTGTCCCTCGCTTGCGAGCTCGGTATACCCCCTGAATGGGAGCCCCCGTCCGAGTCCCGTAAAGGTTTATGATAATTAAAAGCTCCCATAGCTCATTAACACATTGAAAGCAGAGCTGGTGAGCAAAATCATAAAGTATACTAATTAATTTAATTTATATTTAATTGTATTAAAATAAATTACTATTGTGACGCATGTCCAATGTGAGCATGCTGTACAGAACGCCTAGTCATGCCCCACTCTCGCTAGGATCGTCAGGGCAGGAACTTTGGCTGTAGTCTATGTAGAGTTTCCTAACTTAGTTCATGTGAGCCGTTGTACTATAAGTATTATGAATATGTATTTTGTTTTCATCTGAGTCAACGAGTTCTATTTTATACCATTGGTTGTGGGTATTGTGTGTGGGACTTATTTGTGGTGATGGGGGGAGAAGCAGCCACCGTTGGGGGTCAGTGGGTGCGCCATGCGGGAGGTGGGCCTAACTCACTAGCACTCCCCCCTCCCCCCTCCCCTCATTGCTAGGGGAGCCTTTGTCTATCCCAGAGGAGAGAGAAATTACGTAATGATTGTCAGTGGGCGGTCCTTAGTAGTTCACGTTGGGCTCACTAGAGGGCCGAGTATAAAAAGGGAAGTCTAGCCATTTTTGATCAGAACTCATTAGGCAGAGCGACTTCTCATTTCCCTTGCTAACTATATATATTCTTCTGACTGATGTGAACTTTCTCTACTACCTTACATTCTTATCTCCTCTTTTCCCTACCCTTTTTAACTTCCATGGTCCCGTTGGTGCAGAGCTAGTCAGCCAACGTATTATCGCTTGAGTTCTCACGAGATAATGCCTATTAGATAGCCTATTTTAGAAGGGTTAACTTAGAATAGGATTGATTTATGTTTGTTGCACTTGTATATGCATTTCCCTGTGTGTTATTATTATTATTCCTGTTTTCTGCTAGTCTAGGTAATGCTAGACTGGGGTAAGGCTTTTCTGTGTTACGAGTTGTTGTTTGATGCAGTGGTTAAGCGATAAACCTGCATACTCGTTTCGGTTCAGTGAAGCCTAGGTTGTCTTCGCGGCCGACTGTGTTGAGTTAATAATTTACAGTGCGTGAGGGCAAGAGCCTAACCACCCTGTATTTTATTAACAGTTTGTTTTTACTTTGTCAAGGAGCCGGGAGAAAACCAGATACAAGGGATCTGGATTTCTCAAAGTGCACTTGTTAGTTTTAACGTAATACTTTAAACAGTTGTGAGGACTTCGCTAGGCTACGAGCCGTTTTTGCTCAGTCACTGCTACCTTTTGCCCACAGTACCCCAGCTAGACTTTACTCGATTAGTAGATACAGAATAGTATTGAAGATTTCCTTTTGTATGATATTGTTTATGCACTATTGATTTCATGTGTTGCACGCTTGGCTACTTTAGTGATTAGTGGCCCACGAGCACAATCCGAGTAGGCTATTGCCGTTGCATTTGCGGAGTACTTCTTTTTAATGTTTGCCATTTACTATTGCATATTCTTTTAATTATTCTTATGCCAATTTAAACCTTTAATAGTATTTAATTGCCAGTGTTTTTGCTTATTGAATTGCTGTTCAAAATCCGATACGTACTTCTTACGAGCATCCGAGAAGCATCTAACTTTTATCAGAAGATTCCTTGCTCGATGCTTAAGGACTATTAATTAACGTAACGTAATAGTGCCGATCCGAAGTAGAGGGTGGAGGACTTCTTAAGTTCTTAGTCAAGGGTGGATTACTTCGGCTTCGGCCAACACTATTCTTTGGTGTTGTTGTTTCTTACTTCATTGTTTGATTGTTGACCAGACTAGATAATTCCTGTTTCTTTATTAGTCTGTTGTTGAACACTAGTACCGAGTTCTTGTATACCCCGTTATAGCAGATTGAACTCTGGAGGGTATTGGTGTTTTTTGTTCGGCTGGCAGTACTCAGGGGTTGGGATCGTGTGTTTCCGTTGTGGCAGCGAGCCGTATTCGAGTCCTGATTGAGAGCCCTTGTGTACCCGAGTGCCAGGTCGTAACAAATGGCGACCTTGCTTAGGATTTTGTGAACAGTATACATTTTTGCAGAGTTGTACAACATTTGTTTGTTTGTATTTTAGCGTGCATATTGAAGATTTTTTTTTTTGTATGGCAATTAGTAAAGCATTTAAGAGACTCCAGTTAATTTAGTAATTAGTGCTTGCATAGGAAGTTTAACACTTTTGTCTCGAGAATTTTTTTGTGGACTTCAGTATGTCGTGCATTAGCACTGACGATGAGCGAGAGATGCCATTTGAAGGTGTGCCGTTAGTAACCAGTGAGGAGGATGCTAGAGTTTTTGTGAGTAAGCGGTACCACGTGATGGAGGAGAGGCTGACTGGGGTGGATGTTTGTGGCTTGCACCTGATAGCCAAGGTTTTGGGCATTTCCAATGTAGTAGGGATGTCCAAGGGGGAGCTGATTTCCTGGGTGTTGCGTGGGCGACATGGGGTTTCGGAGGAGAGGGCGTTTGGGGGGGTTCCTCCCCAGATCCCCTCTCACTCGACTCCCACAGTGCCGTCCACTCAGTTACCGGAGGTTAGCACTCTCCCACAGAGGGATGAGAATTGGCAGATTGGAGTGCCCTCGGGTGGTGCACATGGTGGTTCCCCAGTTTTTGCCCCCCCTCCTTCAGTAGTGGCAGCTCCCTCTTCCTGCCTGTCTCCAGATATGGTATTTAGACTTGAGCTTGCTAAGATTGAGGTTAGGAAGCAGGAGATTGAGGCTAGGAGGCATGAGGCTGAGCTTAGGTACGACTCGGAGAAATATTGTGCTAAATTAGATTTAGATAAGACTCGTGCAGAGTCGACAGGGACTCGGATGGGCCGTGAGGGCCAAGTAAGAGAACAATCCTTGGCCCACTTAGTCAAATTGGTGCCGGTATTTAGTGAAACTGAAGTCACAGAATTTTTTAATCGTTTTGAGAAGAAGTGTAGGGAGCATAATTGGCCTGAAGAGAAGTGGGCAGCTCTAGTCTCCTCAAGACTTACGGGTAAGGGTCTGAAGGCTTATGATGCACTGCCTTTAGAGTCTTGCATTGACTACCCAGAATTGAAGAGAGCTGTCCTACGGGCATACGAGTTGCTACCGGAAACATATCGATTGAAGTTTCGGGGTGTTACAAAGACTAGGGAGGCGACCTTTCTTGAACATGCCCGGGACTTAAAAGATGCACTTAAAAACTGGACACGTTCTGAGAAAGCTGAGACGGCCGAACAGTTGACTGAGCTGTTTCTGCTCGAGCAGTTTTATAAGTGTACTGGTGCAGAAATGACTTTAACTATTAAAGAAAAGAACCCAAAAACTCTACAGGAGGCAGCTGAGATGGCTGACCTCCGGCTATCACTAATTCGTGGGTGCGGGTCTGCCCAGCGTAGTGAGGCAGGTAACAAGGGGCGTGATGCCCCACCCCCCCGAGTTAGTGATATACCTTATGCAAACAAGTACAAGAGCCATGATACCAAGACTGACCACAAGACTAGCACCGTCCCATTTAAGAAGGGGCCGGGCCCTTCCCAGTACCAAGGGAAGCCCAAAGGGGAGTTGGAGTGTTATCAATGTCATAAAAAGAGGCACTTTGCAAGAGTCTGTCCTAGCAAACCACCTACAGCAGCTGTGTCTTTGGCCTGCAACATTGGTGTGTCTCCGAAGTCATCTGAGTTTGCCCGGGGCAGTTCGTCAGAGGCTGAGGCACAGCCAATGCAGAAGCACCTGGGAGGCTCGAACCCTGCTCAGGATGTTTTTTGCGACCATAGAGGGCGGGGTTGCGTGATGTGGGCGGGGCGCAATCATGGAGTAGAGGTCTTGCGTGATACAGGTGCTTCCCAGACTCTGATGAAAAACTTGACTGGCTACCCTATAAACGCGGCTCGGGTGGTAGTGGTGCAGGGTATTAATGCAACTCGGTCATACCCGCTGGTGCGGTTGGAGTTGGAGGTGGATGGTGTGGCACGTGAATTGGATGTCGGGATTGTGGAGAAACTGCCAGTGGAGGGCGTCGACCTTCTTCTCGGCAACGACTTTGCAATGCCCGCTTCTGAGGTTCTACCCTTAGTCGTTGTCGAGAGGCCGGCCGACGTGAGTAGGGAAGAGCAAGAGTGGGTCGAGCGGTGCCAGACACAACCCCTGGCGTGTGTTGTCACCCGAGCTCGGGCAGCTAAAGTGTCACAGCCTAGTCCTCCGTCTTCAGACCAGCGGAGGAACGATCAACAGGAGGAGGCTAAAGCTGGAGTTGGTTTTAAGAGTTTTGACTCGGCGGCTCTCCTGGGTGATTCAGTATTAGCACCATTACTTAATTCTGGAGTAGCCCCTGGGCCTGTCATCGAGAGTGACGAGGCTGGGCATGACGAGTCTCCACGACAGCAACGTTATGTACATCGAGAGAGACAGAGGGAGCAGCCCAGTATCGGGGAAGGTCATGCATTGCTCCGGGAGCAGTTAGATCGCTTGGCACCCTCAGATATACGTCGGTTGCAACTAGAGGACCCTGAGCTCCAAACGTGTGCTAATGGAGCTGTAGAGCTCGACGAGGACGGCGATGCACAGCCAGGAGATTTTTTTTATTTAGAAGGCATCCTCTATAGGCGTTTTCAAGACCCTAAACGTAGTTGGCAAAAGGGGTCCGGAGTAGTGGACCAGTTGGTGGTGCCACGGGAGTGCAGGGATAGCCTACTGAGGTTGGCGCATGACACACCACTGGCAGGACATCTAGGGGTGAGAAAAACGGTGGCGGCTTTGGGGAAATTGTTTTGGTGGCCGGGGATGAAGTCTCATGTGCAGTCATGGATAAACTCATGTGATATTTGTCAACGTGTCGGGAAACCGAACCAAGTTATTCCTAAGGCTCCGTTACACCCTATTCCTGTGATTGGGCCACCCTTTAGTAAAATTATTGTTGACATGGTTGGTCCACTCCCTCCCACTAAGGCGGGAAATAAATTTTTGTTAACCATAATGGATGTTGCCACTAGATACCCCGATGCATACCCTATGAAAAATGGAATGGCTAAGACGGTAGTCAGTAACTTGTTGTGGTACTTCTCAAGGTACGGGTACCCGGAGGAGATTCAGTCTGATCAGGGATCTAATTTCACCTCCAAAAATGTTCAAGCAAACAATGCAACAGCATGGGATACGAGCAGTAGTATCGTCAGCGTATCACCCTGAGAGTCAAGGGGTGCTTGAGCGGTGGCATGCTACACTTAAAAGCATGCTCAGGTGTTATTGTGCTGACAACGATATGGATTGGGATCTTGGATTGCCTTATGTGCTGTTTGCTGCTCGGGAGGTACCTGGTGAGAGCCTGGGATTTAGTCCAAACGAGCTGATTTTTGGACACCGTGTCAGGGGCCCCCTTAACATGCTGAAAGAAATTTGGGAGGGGACTGTGCAGCCTTGTCCATTATTAAAGTATGTGCTTGAAAGCCGTGAGCGCATGCTTAAGAGTCTGGAGATGGCAGGTAGAAATTTGACAGAATCACAAGCTTTGATGAAGGACAGGTATGATCGCAAAGTGAGGCTCCGGAAGTTCACTGTAGGACAAGAGGTATTAATTTTGTTGCCTTTGGTTGGTAACCCCCTCTCTGCAAAGTACACTGGACCTTATAAAATTGTAGAACAAATTTCAGACTTAGATTACCTTGTTGCCACTCCAGACAGGAGGAAAAAGAACCAGTTATGTCACGTGAACCTTATTAAAGAGTATGTGAGGCGCCCCTCTGAGCCTCTCACTGTCCCTGTGTTGGCTTGTTGCGGCCGTGGTGGAGAAGGAGAGGGGAACAGTCAAGCTTCAGAGGAGGATAGCTGGGATCAACATGTTTCAGCGGATCAGTGGGCGGGGAACTCGAGCCTAAGGGCTGACGAGGCTATAGCTCATTTGCCTGAGCCGCAGTTTGATGCTATCCGTCAGTTGTTCGGTTCATACCCCACTGTATTTGCTGAACACCCAGGCCTCACTACTCAGGCTATGCATGATGTTGACGTGGGGGACCATCTACCCTTTAAGTCAATCCCGTACCGTGTGCCCCCCATAAAACTACCAGCTCTGAGGGATGAGTTGGAGTATATGCTCGGTAGAGGGTTGATAGAGAAAGGCACAGTTAAGTGGACTTCCCCCGTAACACTGCAGCCTAAGCCAGATGGCAAGGTACGCTTTTGTATTGATTTCCGTAGGTTAAACGGTTTGACTCCAACTAACCCATATCCTCTTCCTCGGGTTTATGATAGTGTTGACAAAATTGGTAATGCTCGTTTTTTGTCTAAAGTAGATTTAGTAAAAGGTTACTGGCAAGTACCTTTGTCCGAGCGTGCTAAAGAGGTATGTGGTTTTGTTGTGGACGGGAGTACCTACCGGTGCAATGTTATGCCTTACGGACTTAAGAATGCACCAGCAACGTTTCAGAACCTGATGAATGAAATTGTAAAGGACATTCCAAATTGCACCGTATATTTGGACGATGTAATCATTTATGATGACGACTTTGAGAGCCATTGTGAGCACCTTGAGACCTTGTTCCGGAAACTTAGTGAAGCAGGTCTGGTAGTAAATTTGGCAAAGTGTGACTTCGTAAAAGCCACTGTGCAGTACCTTGGGTTTGTAGTGGGAAGGGGACAGGTGTGCCCTCCTCAGAACAAGGTACAGGCTATCAATAAATTTCCGCACCCAACAACCAAGAAGCAGATTATGAGATTCTTGGGTATGATAGGCTACTACAGACGCTTCATAAAAGGTTACTCAACGGTGTTGGCACCTCTCACAGATTTGTTATCTAAAGACAAAAAGTTTTTGTGGGCACCTGAGTGTGAAAAGGCTTTCACTTTGGTGAAACATTTGCTATGTACTCACCCGATACTCAGGGCCCCAGACTTTAACAGGCCTTTTCAGCTGGCAACAGATGCTAGTGGTGTAGGGGCTGGTGCCGTCTTGCTATAGACAGACAATGAAGGTGTGGAACACCCAGTAAGTTTCTTTTCTAAGAAGTTCAATGCTGCACAAAAGAACTATTCTACAATAGAAAAGGAATTACTGGCGATTGTGCTGTCGCTCAGGCACTTCGAGGTGTATGTTCCAGCCTATGGCCCAGTCGTGGTTATCTACACTGATCATCACCCTTTGAGATTCCTGAATCAATTTCACAATCGCAATATGAGACTGACCAGGTGGTCTTTGATGTTGCAGGAGTATAACCTGGACATCCGTCATATTGCTGGATGTGACAATGTGATCGCGGATTGTTTATCAAGGGTGGATGATCAGTCGTAGGCTATCACAGGTGTGTGGGTTTGAGTGGAGGAAAATAGGCTGCCCTTATAGTGCAGCCAGGAAAAACATATTAAAATATAAAAATCATATAAAAACTCTTTCTTTTGATATAGGTAATCGTATAAGTTTGTCATAGCCTATAGAGTTTGAGTAGTCCACGAACTATCAAACGGCTGAGCTGCTGTAAGCTCGCTCTGGGAGCATGATATTGTGTCTTTTTGCTATTGTTGGGAGGAGTTATATAATGTGATTTTTTTTTTTTTTTAATAGGGCCTAATAAGATGTGTTTTGGTGATAAATTCAGCTTTGTTTTAGTGCCATGCGGTCGCTGGGTGTGAGGGGCTTGATGGGGTTCTGTGTTTGTCAGATTTTAGCTCAGGGTTGAGCAAGTAAAATCTTGGGGGAGGTGTGACGCATGTCCAGTGTGAGCATGCTGTACAGAACGCCTAGTCATGCCCCACTCTCGCTAGGATCGTCAGGGCAGGAACTTTGGCTGTAGTCTATGTAGAGTTTCCTAACTTAGTTCATGTGAGCCGTTGTACTATAAGTATTATGAATATGTATTTTGTTTTCATCTGAGTCAACGAGTTCTATTTTATATCATTGGTTGTGGGTATTGTGTGTGGGACTTATTTGTGGTGATGGGGGAGAAGCAGCCACCGTTGGGGGTCAGTGGGTGCGCCATGCGGGAGGTGGGCCTAACTCACTAGCACTCCCCCCTCCCCCCTCCCCTCATTGCTAGGGGAGCCTTTGTCTATCCCAGAGGAGAGAGAGAAATTACGTAATGATTGTCAGTGGGCGGTCCTTAGTAGTTCACGTTGGGCTCACTAGAGGGCCGAGTATAAAAAGGGAAGTCTAGCCATTTTTTGATCAGAACTCATTAGGCAGAGCGACTTCTCATTTCCCTTGCTAACTATATATATTCTTCTGACTGATGTGAACTTTCTCTACTACCTTACATTCTTATCTCCTCTTTTCCCTACCCTTTTTAACTTCCATGGTCCCGTTGGTGCAGAGCTAGTCAGCCAACGTATTATCGCTTGAGTTCTCACGAGATAATGCCTATTAGATAGCCTATTTTGGAAGGGTTAACTTAGAATAGGATTGATTTATGTTTGTTGCACTTGTATATGCATTTCCCTGTGTTATTATTATTATTCCTGTTTTCTGCTAGTCTAGGTAATGCTAGACTGGGGTAAGGCTTTTCTGTGTTACGAGTTGTTGTTTGATGCAGTGGTTAAGCGATAAACCTGCATACTCGTTTCGGTTCAGTGAAGCCTAGGTTGTCTTCGCGGCCGACTGTGTTGAGTTAATAATTTACAGTGCGTGAGGGCAAGAGCCTAACCACCCTGTATTTTATTAACAGTTTGTTTTTACTTTGTCAAGGAGCCGGGAGAAAACCAGATACAAGGGATCTGGATTTCTCAAAGTGCACTTGTTAGTTTTAACGTAATACTTTAAACAGTTGTGAGGACTTCGCTAGGCTACGAGCCGTTTTTGCTCAGTCACTGCTACCTTTTGCCCACAGTACCCCAGCTAGACTTTACTCGATTAGTAGATACAGAATAGTATTGAAGCTTTCCTTATGTATGATATTGTTTATGCACTATTGATTTCATGTGTTGCACGCTTGGCTACTTTAGTGATTAGTGGCCCACGAGCACAATCCGAGTAGGCTATTGCCGTTGCATTTGCGGAGTACTTCTTTCTAATGTTTGCCATTTACTATTGCATATTCTTTTAATTATTCTTATGCCAATTTAAACCATTAATAGTATTTAATTGCCAGTGTTTTTGCTTATTGAATTGCTGTTCAAAATCCGATACGTACTTCTTACGAGCATCCGAGAAGCATCTAACTTTTATCAGAAGATTCCTTGCTCGATGCTTAAGGACTATTAATTAACGTAACGTAATAGTCCCGATCCGAAGTAGAGGGTGGAGGACTTCTTAAGTTCTTAGTCAAGGGTGGATTACTTCGGCTTCGGCCAACACTATTCTTAGGTGTTGTTGTTTCATACTTCATTGTTTGATTGTTGACCAGACTAGATAATTCCTGTTTCTTTATTAGTCTGTTGTTGAACACTAGTACCGAGTTCTTGTATACCCCGTTATAGCAGATTGAACTCTGGAGGGTATTGGTGTTTTTTGTTCGGCTGGCAGTACTCAGGGGTTGGGATCGTGTGTTTCCGTTGTGGCAGCGAGCCGTACTCGAGTCCTGATTGAGAGCCCTTGTGTACCCGAGTGCCAGGTCGTAACACTATAAATAAACACAATATTATCATAATATAATCATAGAAAATATATATGTTTATTATGATTCAGCTATTAAATTATTTCATTAACAAATAGAAATAAGATAGGGCTACCTGAGCTTAACGGCGTTGAACATACAGCAATGAGAGGTTCAAGTGCCGGACACGACAGAGACTGGGGGAAAACTACCCCGCCCCCGGGAACTACCTGGTCACCTGGTGCAACACCGGTACTCCGCCCTGGAAATAGAAAGTTCCGGGGATTAATGCTCATAGGGTTACACCCAAAAAACCGTACAAAATATGTGCCTCAAAACCGCCGGTCAATGAACCGTAGCACTCCACCACTACTTTTCATTGTCCTTTAGTTTCATATTAAAGATTTCAGCATATCTTTACCTGTCCAGAAGATTTAAGCATATCTTCTGAATCCTCATAAAGATGAAACACATCTTTATTAAAGATGAAGTCTTTCAAGTATCCCTTTACACTTGAAACACTAGTAAGATTCCGGCATCTTTTTATCCCATAAAAAGTCTAAGCCTATCTTAATCTCTAATCTGGCTTCTCCCAGAAGCCCTCATAGATCGCCGTCTTGAAGGCCGTGATACCCTATTGTATCAATCAATTGTTTGGCAAATTATCGCGAATTGCAAATCAGTTAACATAACCACCCAAAGGTACAACTGCCGGGTTTTATATACAATGTCAAACCAATTTTACCTGCCCCAGACCTCTTTGTAAAAAGGTCGCCGGGAGGGAAAGACTAAACAAACAAACGGCATTGTTTCAATGGCTTATTAAAGATTTCAGCATATCTTTTACCTGTCCAAAAGAATTAAGCATAACTTCTTAATCCTCATAAAGATGAAGCATATCTTTATTAAAGATGAAGTCTTTCAAGTATCCCTTTACACTTGAAACACTAGTAAGATTCAGGCATCTTTTTATCCCATAAAAAGTCTAAGCCTATCTTAACCCTCTCCGACATATGACGCGATTTGGAGCCGATTAAGGATACTTTAAAGCCTTTGTTACCATCAGGGGTAATTAGAAACCTTTAGTTTAGTTACTTCAACCTCTGCAGTTGTCTTTGAGTTAGCTGTGGGCAGAAAACTAATTTTGGAGAGGTAATTATAAGAGTGAGAGAACTCCATTTCTTATTGCTAATCTGGCAACCTCTGCATCATATGAGTCTGAAGGGGTTAATCTCTAATCCGGCTTCTCCCAGAAGCCCTCATAGATCGCCGTCTTGAAGGCCGTGATACCCTATTGTATCAATCAATTGTTTGGCAAATTATCTCGAATCGCAAATCCGTTAATATAACCACCCGAAGGTACAACCGCCGGGTTTTATATGCAATGTCAAACCAATTATACCTGCCCCAGACCTCTTTGTAAAAAGGTCGCCGGGAGGTAAAGACCAAACAAACAGACAGCATTGTTTCAATGGCTTTGAAAAGCAGAGAAAACCAAGTCCAACAGGTGTCAGCCTGATCACCTAGAAAACTGTGTGGAGCCCCCCTCGACGGGAATAAACCAGGAAGCCTGATCCCAGGCTCGACCATAGAAAACGCAGTTTCTGATGAGCCCTCAAGCGACCAAACTCGTCGGGGTAACTTACCTATTTTAGCCATCCTGACTAAAACTCGGTAAACAAAAACGGTGTTCTCGGAGCAACGAGAAAAACGCCGGAAAGGTAACCCACACTAAACTATACATTACAGGAGGGCGTAATGCATAAAGCAATGAATAACACAGGAAGCCTGATCCCAGGCTCGACCACAGAAAACGCAGTTTCTTATGAGCCCTCAAGCGACCAAACTCGTCGGGGTAACTTACCTATTTTGAGCCATCCTGACTAAAACTCGGTAAACAAAAACGGTGTTCTCGGAGCAACGAGAAAAAACGCCGGAAAGGTAACCCACACCAAACGAGACATTTTAACACATTTTATACAAAGGGTGTGCGCAAAAATAGGGATACCTGAAGAGGAGGGCGTAATGCATAAAGCAAAAACCGGGGCAAAGGTAGCCATGACAGAGACTGGTGGGATACTTACTCCAGGTTCTGCATAGACCCGCCGGGACCCAGCTCTGGAAAAAAAAAAAATCTCCAGGAATGAATGCTCAAAGGTTAACCCAAACATGTTCGCACACAAGTGTTAAATAACCCGCCGGGTAACGAGACGTAATACTCAATGACTACAGCTCGCTACGCGGTGGGGTTTCCTAAGTAAAAGATTTCAGAATATCTTAATATGTCCAAAAGAGTTATGAATACCATCTGACATAATATATAAAGACCAGCATGGCGTTTATAACTGATTAAGTCTTTCCGGTGGTGTTTGTTTCAAGATTCAATTTTGGAGAAAAAAAAACTAAAAAAGACGCCGGCCCCCGAATTATCTCGTAGATCAAAAACTGGGAAGCCTGACAAATATACGAGATCTAACTTCTCCCGAAGTATCTTTTAAGATCGCCGTATGTTGAAAGCGGCGATACAAAACGTATCCCTCAATTGTCTGGTTAACTAACTGAATTGTAAATTCGTTATTCCCACCCTTCCAAGGAGCACCCGCCGGGTGTGAATATTAGTTTAAAAAACGTTAACCCCAATTGTGCCCTAAAGCGCCGTATGTTGAAGGAGGCGATACACAATGCATCCCTCAATTGTCTGGTCAACTAAACTGAATTTTGCAAATTCGGTCATCCCACCCTTCCAGGTTGCACCCGCCGGGTGATTTAAAGTTTAAAAGTTAACCTCAATTGTTCCTATCCCCACTTCTTTGTAAAAGATCGCCGGGGAGGAAATACAACAACAGCATAGTTTTATATCGGCTTTGCAAAACCGAAAAAACTACAAACAACACGTGTCCGTATGAACACTGTTAGATGGGTACAGCCAATCCGCCGGGAATCATAAGGAGCCTGAAACAGGCACCCCAGAGACGCAGTCCTGGGGAGCCACAGACACCCACTCGCCGGGGAAACAAGCCTGTTTTAAACCACGCGTGGCCAAAACTCGGCAACCAGCCGGGGTTATCAAGGTGAAACCGAGAAAAACCCGCCGGGAAAAAACCCACCCCGTCCAGATACCATCTGAACGCAACACCGGACCGAGGCGTAGCCAAAACACAACTAACGCCGGGCCCAACATATTCCGTGGAATTAGCCAATACACAACTAACCCAGGACACATAAATAGTCCGTGGAATTGGCCAATACACAACTAAACCAGGACACACATGACACAGTAGTACATATTTAGAAAATAAATCAATAACACTTGTATATGTGGAAAAGCTACGAGAGGCTGGCTAGGCCTAGGCAGACGGATAACAGTAACATGTCAGAATATAAACAAAAAGCACTGAATTATATCACAACAGGAACCACCGCCAACACACCACTGTAGCAAATACTTCCGGCAAAGGGAAGAACTGACTCGGGACCCAGAAAAAACTTCACTAAGTGAAGAAAAATACGCTGGGAACGTCAGCAAAAATACGCTACCTCATCAGAAAGATAAAAGGAAGCAATAACGCGTAATGAAAGCCGCCTGCATCATAAAGCTAGCTAACTGTGAAAAAGTTCACCTGTCCACAACAGGACCACGAGGGTACATCCGAAATAGATGCCCCAAACACACGACCCAAAATACACTGCACTGCGGGCAACCAGCCCAGGACACTCCTGCTACGCATATCCTAACCTTACTCGATACATCCCGGAGTAAACAAATGAGAAAAAACTCACTAGGAACGCAGCAAATGCGGAACCAGCGGAACGTGGAGAGACACGTCCGGGCCGGTTGACCGCAGAGCAGAGAAGGAAGAATGACGCCTGAATCAGCGTCTGGTCAAAGATCCACACAAGTACATCCACGATATGATGGAAAGCTTATTGGATAGTTATTCTTATTTTCTTTTTATTTTTTATTTTTTTACAAAGTTTTTTCGTAGTGAGAACCCAATTCATAATGACTGAAGCCATGAGCGAGGTCGCGTGCGCTCATGATGGAGGCTCCTCAGATTTGAAATGCTCTGCGCGGTAGATTCAAAATACGGCGGATTATTGTTTGAAGAGGATGCCTTATGTAATAGGCATGTTCGTCAATGATGGAGGGGCCACTAATAAATACCTGCCTGTGGCTCTGGATAAGCCAACACTAGCCTGTGTGGCGTTACGGCAGCGGGTCTAGTTAGTCGATGTGTTATTACAATTTAAGTTTAATCTTAAGAGGTAAAAAGGAGGGGGCGGAGGGGGGGGGGGGGGGTTTCGGTAAACCCATAGACCCCTAAAGCCCCTCCGCCGGATGATGTGATAAGATCACGAGCTGTGATACGAGCTGGTTATACAGCTCTGATTTTTTTTTTCTATTTTTAGAAGATATCTAGCATAGTTATAACTATATAGTATGAATAAAGTGTACAAAATATATGGATTGTACAAATAAGTTTTAAGGACAGAATACATAATCCTAGGATATAATTATGTGTCTGTATTTAGTTGAACAGGAATATAAGTAAATTCCTAAACAACAATTGTGATGAACCTCAATGTGAGATCTCAGATGTACCTAATCGGTCAACTATAAGCAGATATTCTTTGAAGTAACGCACTGCTTTTCTTTTTATATTTTTACTTATTATTGTATGAACGCAATAAAGACTTAAATTGTTATATGATTCTTTGTCTCTACCTATGGTATTTGTTCGTGGTTTATTGTCACGAATGACCCCCTCCAGTCTTAGACATCAGGCATATCGTCAATGATGGAGGGGCCACTAATAAATTATAGATTTGAGTCCCGGAGGGAAGAAGGAAAACCTAATATTTAGTGGTGGCCCCGAAATCATTGACGATGTAGGGCCCTCCCTTCCATCCCCTTCCCATTCGTTTGATGTCTTGAGTTAGTCTTAATATGTCATTTGAAGAAGGAATCATGGCGGCTCAAGAGAGGCGTCAGGGAGAGGATATGCAAGAAATCCAGCGAAATGGAAAGCATTATATACAGTATAACATATTTTAAGTTTATTTTTCCCTTTTTTTATTTTTTCAAAAGTGTTTTCGTAGTGAGTACCCAATCATAAGACGATTCCATAAGAGAATAAGCGTTACCCTTATGACGTAGGACTCCTTCTCCCCGCGGCAGTCAATTCAAACTGGCTACCCGCGGGTGCTTGAAGGGGGGCTTTTATACTAATTGGCATATCGTCAATTATTTCGGGGCCACTACTAAATATTAGGTTTTCCTTCTTCCCTCCGGGAATCAAACCTATATTTTGTTCCTTGTTGTGAGAGGGTGGTGACTCCTCCGGCAGGTATGATAACATGTACTTCCCCTGGACCCACCTGGATACTTACCAATGGAGGAACGTGCTGTTGGATATGGCGAAGCGAGGGGTGAGGGTAGGTAACTCTGTGTACATCCCTCCCACCAACACCATGACTCTGGGCGAGGAGGGAGAACTAGCCTCGGTTGCCAGGACCTTGCTACACTGTGGCTTCAGCAGGTCAGTGTTTATATTGTCCCTAACCCCTTCTGTACCGGCAATGTCTATTTAACTTTATTCTGGTTACTATTAGACTATTTTCCTCAGTTCATCAAAGGCCTCCAGCAAATAACAGGCTTCAAACTGTCTCACTTTACCCTATTTAATACCACAGATCCTTCTTCAACTGCACAAAATAACAGGCTTCAAACTGTCTCACTTTACCCTATTTACTACCACAGATCCTTTACCCTATTTACTACCACAGATCCTTTACCCTATTTACTACCACAGATCCTTTACCCTATTTACTACCACAGATCCTTACCCTATTTACTACCACAGATCCTTTACCCTATTTACTACCACAGATCCTTTACCCTATTTACTACCACAGATCCTTTACCCTATTTACTACCACAGATCCTTTACCCTATTTACTACCACAGATCCTTACCCTATTTACTACCACGGATCCTTTACCCTATTTACTACCACGGATCCTTTACCCTATTTACTACCACAGATCCTTTACCCTATTTACTACCACAGATCCTTTACCCTATTTACTACCACGGATCCTTTACCCTATTTTACTACCACAGATCCTTTACCCTATTTACTACCACAGATCCTTTACCCTATTTACTACCACAGATCCTTTACCCTAGTTACTACCACAGATCCTTTACCCTATTTAATACCACAGATCCTTTACCCTATTTGCTACCACAGATCCTTACCCTATTTACTACCACAGATCCTTTATCCTATTTACTACCACAGATCCTTTACCCTATTTACTACCACAGATCCTTTACCCTATTTACTACCACAGATCCTTTACCCTATTTACTACCACAGATCCTTTACCCTATTTACTACCACAGATCCTTACCCTATTTACTACCACGGATCCTTTACCCTATTTACTACCACAGATCCTTTACCCTATTTACTACCACAGATCTTTTACCCTATTTACTACCACGGATCCTTTACCCTATTTTACTACCACGGATCCTTTACCCTATTTTACTACCACAGATCCTTTACCCTATTTACTACCACAGATCCTTTACCCTATTTACTACCACAGATCCTTTACCCTATTTACTACCACAGATCCTTTATTTACTACCACAGAACCTTTATTTACTACCACAGAACCTTTATTTACTACCACAGAACCTTTATTTACTACCACAGATCCTTTATTTACTACCACAGATCCTTTATTTACTACCACAGATCCTTTATTTACTACCACAGATCCTTTATTTACTACCACAGATCCTTTATTTACTACCACAGAACCTTTATTTACTACCACAGAACCTTTATTTACTACCACAGATCCTTTACCCTATTTACTACCACAGATCCTTTACCCTATTTACTACCACAGATCCTTTACCCTATTTACTATCACAGATCCTTTCCCCTATTTACTACCACAGATCCTTTATCCTATTTACTACCACGGATCCTTTACCCTATTTACTACCACGGATCCTTTACCCTATTTACTACCACAGATCCTTTACCCTATTTACTACCACAGATCCTTTATCCTATTTACTACCACAGATCCTTTACCCTATTTATTACCACGGATCCTTTACCCTATTTACTACCACAGATCCTTTACCCTATTTACTACCACAGATCCTTTACCCTATTTACTATCACAGATCCTTTACCCTATTTACTACCACAGATCCTTTACCCTATTTACTACCACGGATCCTTTACCCTATTTTACTACCACAGATCCTTTATTTACTACCACAGATCCTTTATTTACTACCACAGATCCTTTATTTACTACCACAGAACCTTTATTTACTACCACGGATCCTTTACCCTATTTACTTCCACAGATGCTTTACCCTATTTACTACCACAGATCCTTTATCCTATTTACTACCACGGATCCTTTACCCTATTTACTACCACAGATCCTTACCCTATTTACTACCACAGATCCTTTACCCTATTTACTACCACAGATCCTTTACCCTATTTACTACCATGGATCCTTTACCCTATTTTACTACCACAGATCCTTTACCCTATTTACTACCACAGATTCTTTACCCTATTTACTACCACAGATCCTTTACCCTATTTACTACCACAGATCCTTTACCCTATTTACTACCACAGATCCTTTACCCTATTTACTATCACAGATCCTTTATCCTATTTACTACCACGGATCCTTTACCCTATTTACTACCACAGATCCTTTACCCTATTTACTACCACAGATCCTTTACCCTATTTACTACCACAGATCCTTTACCCTATTTACTACCATGGATCCTTTACCCTATTTACTACCACAGATCCTTTACCCTATTTACTACCACAGATCCTTTACCCTATTTACTATCACAGATCATTTATCCTATTTACTACCACAGATCCTTTACCCTATTTACTACCACAGATCCTTTACCCTATTTACTACCACAGATACTTTACCCTATTTACTACCACAGATCTTTTACCCTAACCACGGATCCTTTACCCTATTTACTACCACAGATCCTTTACCCTATTTACTACCACAGATCCTTTACCCTATTTTCTACCACAGATCCTTACCCTATTTACTACCACAGATCCTTTACCCTATTTACTACCACAGGTCCTTTTCCCTATTTACTACCACAGATCCTTTACCCTATTTTCTACCACAGATCCTTCTTCACCTGCACAAAATCCTCTAAATATACTAGAATATGATAAAAAAGACGTGGCCGGTACAGAAAGGGGTTAACCGAGTAATGACCAGGAGGCAGAACTAGCCTGAGCAGGTCAGTGTTTATTGTCATGACTGAGGACCAGTGTAATGCCACCAGTTATGGCAGAGAGCTTAAGGGGAGGTTTTTAGTTTGGTCTCTAGATATCCATCAAGCTTAAGATTACACCCCCTTGAGCCCCTTTCAAGATCAATTTTTACATTTTTCGGTAGAAAAATGTCCCGGCTGAAAGCCGGTTCCTCTGAAATTACAGGCTTGCTATCGCTCGCCATGATAAAATCAACACCTAAATGGCACGAAAGGTCTTAAAATTGACAGAAATGGGTCGAAAGTTCTTAAAATCGTCAAAATAATGGGGCGAACCTCTTAAAATTAGAAAAGCAATGGGGCTAAGCATGATGGAGAAAGGAGCCAAGAAAAAAATCCCTCAAGTGGAAATCTCCCCTTAAAGGGCATAGTTCACGAGGTCAGGTATCCTCATTATCATAAATGTTAGTGTACAATATACCTCTTCTGTGCAATAATACCTCTTCTGTGCAATATACCTCTTTTGTGCAATAATAATGTTAGTGTACAATATACCTCTTCTGTGCAATAATAGTAGTCCGAGTTTCTTATAAATGTAAATATAAATATATAAGTGTTTTGGATGGTGGTGGTGAGAGGGATTTCCGAACTGTTGTGATGTATAGAGAGGCATTGGGGTACCCATAGAATAACATAATCGGTCTTAGAGTTTCAGGAGTCAGGTCACTGAGCTGCCAATACATGTAATTTATGATTAATGAGACCAAAATATGAATAATTGTATTAATAGATACATAAGGATAGACAAACTTTACACAAATCTTGCCTTCACATTACTTAAGCATTTACGAAATATATCAGGGTAAGCTAAATCAAGGCAATATCAAAACAGATTCGAAACCCACAGTCTACCACAAGAGAGAGGCGACAGGGCTTGCCGTCAACTTTCTAAGCTTAAAATATCTTGCATGGCTTTGTTTACACTTTTAGATCAAAATTTATGGAAAACCAAGACAACTGTGCAGCATCGGTGATACTTGAACATACTTTAGACATTGATCAAATGAAAGAGACTAATTCATGAGCTATGCCTTTTAAATGGCTGTGGAAAGCGATAGAGCCTAAAGCCCAACTGGAGCACTTCTCTTGGTGTAGTGGTGAGAGAGGTGGCCTCGTGAGTGATAGAGCCTAAAGCCCAACTGGAGCACTTCTCTTGGTGTAGTGGTGAGAGTGTTCGCCTCGTGAGCGATAGAGCCTAAAGCCCAACTGGAGCACTTCTCTTGGTGTAGTGGTGAGAGTGTTCACCTCATGAGCGATAGAGCCTAAAGCCCAACTGGAGCACTTCTCTTGGTGTAGTGGTGAGAGTGTTGGCCTCGTGAGTGATAGAGCCTAAAGCCCAACTGGAACACTTCTCTTGGTGTAGTGGTGAGAGTGTTGGTCTCGTGAGTGATAGAGCCTAAAGCCCAACTGCAGCACTTCTCTTGGTGTAGTGAGAGTGTTCGCCTCGTGAGTGATAGAGCCTAAAGCCCAACTGGAACACTTCTCTTGGTGTAGTGGTGAGAGTGTTGGTCTCGTGAGTGATAAGAGCCTAAAGCCCAACTGGAGCACTTCTCTTGGTGTAGTGGTGAGAGTGTTGGCCTCGTGCGTGATAGAGCCTAAAGCCCAACTGGAGCACTTCTCTTGGTGTAGTGGTGAGAGTGTTCACCTCGTGAGTGATAGAGCCTAAAGCCCAACTGGAGCACTTCTCTTGGTGTAGTGGTGAGAGTGTTCGCCTCGTGAGCGATAGAGCCTAAAGCCCAACTGGAGCACTTCTCTTGGTGTAGTGGTGAGAGTGTTCGCCTTGTGAGTGATAGAGCCTAAAGCCCAACTGGAGCACTTCTCTTGGTGTAGTGGTGAGTGTTCACCTTGTGAGTGATGGAGCCTCAAGCCCAACTGGAGCACTTCTCTTGGTGTAGTGATGAGAGTGTTCACCTCGTGAGTGATAGAGCCTAAAGCCCAACTGGAGCACTTCTCTTGGTGTAGTGGTGAGAGTGTTCACCTCGTGAGCGATAGAGCCTAAAGCCCAACTGGAGCACTTCTCTTGGTGTAGTGGTGAGAGTGTTCACCTCGTGAGCGATAGAGCCTAAAGCCCAACTGGAGCACTTCTCTTGGTGTAGTGGTGAGAGTGTTGACCTCGTGAGTGATAGAGCCTAAAGCCAACTGGAGCACTTCTCTTGGTGTAGTGGTGAGAGTGTTCACCTCGTGAGTGATAGAGCCTAAAGCCCAACTGGAGCACTTCTCTTGGTGTAGTGGTGAGAGTGTTCGCCTCGTGAGTGATAGAGCCTAAAGCCCAACTGGAGCACTTCTCTTGGTTTAGTGGTGAGAGTGTTCACCACGTGAGCGATAGAGCCTAAAGCCCAACTGGAGCACTTC
Source organism: Paralithodes platypus (assembly GCA_032716605.1). Taxonomy (NCBI): domain Eukaryota; kingdom Metazoa; phylum Arthropoda; class Malacostraca; order Decapoda; family Lithodidae; genus Paralithodes; species Paralithodes platypus. The sequence continues at coordinate 19,061,869 of CM064481.1, forward strand.
TCTTGGTGTAGTGGTGAGAGTGTTCGCCTCGTGAGCGATAGAGCCTAAAGCCCAACTGGAGCACTTCTCTTGGTGTAATGGTGAGAGTGTTTGGCTCGTGAGTGATAGAGCCTAAAGCCCAACTGGAGCACTTCTCTTGGTGTAGTGGTGAGAGTGTTCACCTCGTGAGTGATAGAGCCTCAAGCCCAACTGGAGCACTTCTCTTGGTGTAGTGGTGAGAGTGTTGGCCTCATGAGTGATATAGCCTAAAGCCCAACTGGAGCACTTCTCTTGGTGTAGTGGTGAGAGTGTTCGCCTCGTGAGCGATAGAGCCTAAAGCCCAACTGGAGAACTTCTCTTGGTTAGTGGTGAGAGTGTTGGCCTCGTGAGTGATAGAGCCTAAAGCCCAACTAGAGCACTTCTCTTGGTGTTGTGGTGAGAGTGTTCGCCTCGTGAGTGATAGAGCCTAAAGCCCAACTGGAGCACTTCTCTTGGTGTAGTGGGGAGAGTGTTCGCCTCGTGAGTGATAGAGCCTAAAGCCCAACTGGAGCACTTCTCTTGGTGTAGTGGTGAGAGTGTTCACCTCGTGAGTGATAGAGCCTAAAGCCCAACTGGAGCACTTCTCTTGGTGTAGTGGTGAGAGTGTTCACCTCGTGACTGATAGAGCCTAAAGCCCAACTGGAGCACTTCTCTTGGTGTAGTGGTGAGAGTGTTCGCCTCGTGAGTGATAGAGCTTAAAGCCCAACTGGAGCACTTCTCTTGGTGTAGTGGTGAGAGTGTTGGCCTCGTGAGCGATAGAGCCTAAAGCCCAACTGGAGCACTTCTCTTGGTGTAGTGGTGAGAGTGTTCGCTTCATGAGCGATAGAGCTTAAAGCCCAACTGGAGCACTTCTCTTGGTGTAGTGGTGAGAGTGTTGGCCTCGTGAGCGATAGAGCCTAAAGCCCAACTGGAGCACTTCTCTTGGTGTAGTGGTGAGAGTGTTCACCTCGTGAGTGATAGAGCCTAAAGCCCAACTGGAGCACTTCTCTTGGTGTATTGGTGAGAGTGTTGGCCTCGTGAGTGACAGAGCCTAAAGCCCAACTGGAACACTTCTCTTGGTGTAGTGGTGAGAGTGTTGGCATCGTGAGTGATAGAGCCTAAAGCCCAACTGGAGCAGTTCTCTTCATGTAGTTGTGAGAGTGTTGGCCTCGTGAGTGATAGAGCCTAAAGCCCAACTGGAGCACTTCTCTTGGTGTAGTGGTGAGAGTGTTCGCCTCGTGAGTGATAGAGCCTAAAGCCCAACTGGAGCACTTCTCTTGGTGTAGTGGTGAGAGTGTTCACCTCGTGAGTGATAGAGCCTAAAGCCCAACTGGAGCACTTCTCTTGGTGTAGTGGTGAGAGTGTTGGCCTCATGAGTGATGGAGCCTAAAGCCCAACTGGAGCATTTCTCTTGGTGTAGTGGTGAGAGTGTTGGCCTCGTGAGTGATAGAGCCTAAAGCCCAACTGGAGCACTTTTCTTGGTGTAGTGGTGAGAGTGTTCACCTCGTGAGCGTGAGGACCAGGGGTCGAATCCTGGCCCAGCCCAATGGTGGCCTCAAAAAAAACTTTCGGGGGGTGATTTGCACAGCTAACAAAGTTTAGTGGTCTTGGTTGAATTGTAAATTGTCATGTACAAATTATTGTAAAGTCGATAATAATAGGTGTGTGGTTAAATTCCTATTTTCAAGACCGTTAGAATGGCTCTGTCTCGAGTCAACCACCACCAGAACAAAATAAAATAGAAATAGAAAAAATGGGAAATGGGCCTGAGTAGATAGATAGATAGATAGATAGATAGATAGATAGATAGTTAGTTACATTGGTGCCAGCGGTGGGATAATGTAACAGTCTTGACATATCAAATTGAACCCTCACAACTTTGTAACCTGACTTTACATATATTTTTAGATGACAATTTACAATTTAACCAACACACTTACACTTGGTTAGATGCAGACCTTGGCAGCTACAAGGCCTTAAACCTTCAGGGAAGGAATATGAAGGTAAAGGTTCGACCCATGCAAGTCAAATCCTCACATTGACGAAATTATATATCTTTCTGTTTATACCAGTATATATATATATATATATATATATAGAGAGAGAGAGAGAGAGAGAGTGAGTGAGAGTAAAAGTAGCCTGACTATAACTTCTTTTCCTAACAGGGATGGATGTGGGTTGTACAGACGCTTCCAGTGGTAACAACATCAAGACAGGCTCGGTATCGCTCGCCAGGAGAAAAAAAATCGACACCTAAATGGCACAAAAGGTATTGAATTGACAAAGAAATTGGGTGAAATGTGTTAAAAGCGCCAAACTAATGGTTCCGAACATCTTATAATCTCAAAACTAATGGGGCTAAACACTATAGGGAGTAGGGGGCGCAGAAAAACCATCCATCACCCCCGCTCCTCCAAACACAGTATTTAATATACTTTTTAAAGGACGACCCCAAACTGCTCTCTCCTCCATGAAATTAAGGGAATAAAACCTAAAGAATTATGGTTAAAAGGAAACACTGGAGCCTAATTGACCACTTGCAAGTTTCGTTCGCTATCGCTATCGCTCGCCAGGAAGAAATCGACACCTGAATGGGGATAAACGTCTTAAAACAGTTGGCTGAATGGGGCCGAATGGATACAAGCCAAGGAGAGAGAGATAAAACAAAAAGCCAGTGACCCCCCTTAACATGGGAAAGCTTTTTACCTCTGTTATAAATGAACGATTAACCCCTTCGTTACTGAGCATGACTTTTTCTATTATTTCACAAATATTTAGAGACTTTTATGTAGCTAAGGAAGGATCTGTGGTAGTTAAAAGGGTGACTCGAGTTACTTTGAAGCCTTTAACCCTTAAAGAGCGGCGCCCGGTGTAGCCGGGCGCCAATTTGCAGCAAGTTAGGAGCATTATTATGGCTTTTAAAGGGTTAAAATCAAGTGCAAATGGCCGGGAGCGCAGCGGGCCACACGTCCGACTCCCAGGGCCTACCGCCGCCCACTGACTCACCCTCCCTGTGTTCTCGAGAGGCCAGCAGTGTAGCCAGTAGTGAGCGTAGCTGGGAAAAATATACCGCTACACGCTAAACTCCCATGTTACTGGTACCACTGTATGAGAACCACGAGAGCTACGTAGCTCGTTCTGGTCTCATTTTGAAGCTTTTAGCGCCTAGTTTTTTGCTGCATACATTTCTTTTCATGCAGATACTTGATTTATCATTCAGGAGGGCCTGAATATACCCAAAATAGCCCAAACCCCCCCCCGCTAGACGAGGGTTAAATTGCTTCATGTCCTTCCTAAGCTAAATAAAACCGTCCGATCATGGCCAGAATACAATGGAAAAGACGGCTCGGTAATAAAGGGGTTAAGGGGGATGACCTGTTTTTGTTCTGTCCTTTTATATCTTTCTCTGGCTTGTATCCATTTGGCCCCATTCAGCCTAATGTTTTAAGATGTTTATCCCCATCCAGGTGTCAATTTTTTACTGGTGAGCGGTAGCGAGCCAGCATATTTTAAATTTTTGTTTGACAGCAGGCTAAATTTGTACATTTTTCGATAGAAAAATTTCTCCGGCGAAGCCGGATTTCTTCATAAAATGCTGGCTCACTTTCGCTCGCCAGGAAGAAATAGACACCTAGATGGGGATAAACGTCTTAAAATAGTTGGCTGAATGGGGCCGAATGGATACAAGCCAAAGAAAGAGAGAAAAGGACAGAAATAACAAAAAGCAGGTCAACCCCCTTAAAGAAATTTGCAAATGTTATGCAAATTATCAGTGAATCCCGCGCAGGATTCAGACCGGGATATTCTACACTAGATCATATATTTTTGCTTAAGGGGAGATGGTTCACTTTTTGGTCGATTTTTGCATGTATTCATTATTTTTCAAGTTTCCTCCCTAGACCTCCATCAAATTAAAAAAAAAAACATCCATTAGATCCCCCTTCTAGATTAATTTGTACATTTTTCGGTAGAAAAATTTCCCGGCCAAAGGCCGATTCTTCCAACATTACAGGCTCACTATTGTTCGCCAGGGAAAAAAATCAACACCTAAATAGCACGAAAGGTCTAAATATTGACGAAAAAATTGGGTGAAAGGTCTTAAAATCGACTAACTAATGGGGCAAACATCTTAACATCTGAAAACTAATGGGGCTAAACATCAGGGAGAAAGTGGTCCAGAAAACCGGCCCATCCGCCCTTAAAGTGTAATTGATCTATTTATCTGGAACAGGTGTACGTTGATTTGTTTGTGGATTATCTATCTATCTATATGCTCAGGCCCAATCCCCATGTTGGGGGTAGCCGACTCAAGACAGAGCAAGAACAGGGAAAACACAAAAACAACATAAAACACCGAATAAACACAGATAAAAACACAAATTCACACACATTTAGGTCACCCAGGAGAAGACCCAGAGACGAGGGTCACCAACGTCGCTCCAGCACTCTCCCGGCCCCCGACCACCCGGAGAGGTTCCGGGTGGATTATACAACAGTTATTTATTTTATATTTTTGTATATGGTATGGTGAGAAGGTTTGTGGTATAAATTAGTAAAGGAGAATAAGAAAAGTACAAAAACGATTAATACAAAGAAAATAAAAGTTATATCAAATTTGGAAAACAAGTAAATTTATAGAAAATAAGGCCCCCAGTAAGAAGATGAATAAATAATACATCTACAGTGAAGACCAACGAGGGTCCGATACTTAAGACTATCCCTCAACATAATAAATAATACATCTACAGTGAAGACCAACGAGGGTCCGATACTTAAGAAGACTGGGAAGGAGTAAGAACACCAGCGAGGGACCGATACTTAAGGGGAGGTATTTAGTGCGTTTCCTAGACTTCCATCAAGCTTAAAATTACACCCCCTAGAACCCCTTTCAAGAATAATGTGTACATTTTTCGGTAGAAAAATTTCCCGGCCAAAGGCCGGTTCCTCTTAAAGTACAGGCTCGCTATTGCTCGCCAGGAAAAAAATCGACACCTAAATGGGATGACAGGTCTTAAAAGTGACATAAATGGGGTGAAATGTCTTAAAATCGCCAAACTAATGGGGCGAACGTCTTAAAATCTCAAAAGCAATGGGGCTAAACATGAGGGAGAAAGGGGTAAAGAAAAAAATCCCTCAAGTGGAAATCTCCCCTTCAGGCTATCCCTCAACATCATCGCATTGCATCGCACGTTGATGGTATAATACTGAATGTAATTCGAAGTATGTACAGTCAACTCGTATAATCCGCCGAGTCTCAGAATATTGTTTAACCCTTTTAACGCACATATGACGCAGAAGTTGCCAGATTAACAATAAGAAATAGAGTTCTCTCACTCTTATAATTACCTCTCCAAAATTAGTTTTCTGCCCACAGCTAACTCAAAGACAACTGCAGAGGTTGAAGTAACTAAACTAAAGGTTTCTAAATACCCCTGATGGTAACAAAGGCTTTAAAGTATCCCCAATAGGCTCAAAATCGCGTCATATGTCGGAGAGGGTTAAGCTTATTTGAAGCTTAAAAAGTGATGTATATAAGATATTTACAGTATACAAAGTGGGAAAATAATGAATCAAGATATACATAAGCAATACTGTTTCCTACATTAACCTGGAAATAATGAATCAAGATATACATAAGCAATACTGTTTCCTACATTAACCTGGAAATAATGAATCAAGATATACATAAGCAATACTGTTTCCTACATTAACCTGGAAATAATGAATCAAGATATACATAAGCAATACTGTTTCCTACATTAACCTGGAAATAATGAATCAAGATATACATAAGCAATACTGTTTCCTACATTAACCTGGAAATAATGAATCAAGATATACATAAGCAATACTGTTTCCTACATTAACCTGGAAATAATGAATCAAGATATACATAAGCAATACTGTTTCCTACATTAACCTGGAAATAATGAATCAAGATACATAAGCAATACTGTTTCCTACATTAACCTGGAAATAATGAATCAAGATATACATAAGCAATACTGTTTCCTACATTAACCTGGAAATAATGAATCAAGATATACATAAGCAATACTGTTTCCTACATTAACCTGGAAATAATGAATCAAGATATACATAAGCAATACTGTTTCCTACATTAACCTGGAAATAATGAATCAAGATATACATAAGCAATACTGTTTCCTACATTAACCTGGAAATAATGAATCAAGATATACATAAGCATTACTGTTTCCTACATTAACCTGGAAATAATGAATCAAGATATACATAAGCAATACTGTTTCCTACATTAACCTGGAAATAATGAATCAAGATATACATAAGCATTACTGTTTCCTACATTAACCTGGAAATAATGAATCAAGATATACATAAGCAATACTGTTTCCTACATTAACCTGGAAATAATGAATCAAGATATACATAAGCATTACTGTTTCCTACATTAACCTGGAAATAATGAATCAAGATATACATAAGCATTACTGTTTCCTACATTAACCTGGAAATAATGAATCAAGATATACATAAGCATTACTGTTTCCTACATTAACCTGGAAATAATGAATCAAGATATACATAAGCAATACTGTTTCCTACATTAACCTGGAAATAATGAATCAAGATATACATAAGCATTACTGTTTCCTACATTAACCTGGACACATATAATTGCATAACTACAATCTCTGATACTCCGCGGATTAAACGAGTTGACTGTACGTACAATAACATTAAGGGGAGGTTTTTAGTTTGTTCTCTAGACTTCCATCAAGCTTAAAATTACACCCCCTAGAACCCCTTTCAAGAATAATGTGTACATTTTTCGGTAGAAAAATTTCCCGGCCGAAGGCCGGTTCCTCTTAAATTACAGGCTCGCTATCGCTTGCCAGGAAAACATCGACACCTAATTGGCACGAAAGGTCTTAACATTGACACAAATGGGGCGAAAGTTCTTAAAATCGCCAAACTAATAGGGCGAACGTCTTGAAATCTCAAAAGCAATGGGACTAAACACGAGGGAGAAAGGGGTCAAGAAAAAAATCCCTCAAGTGGAAATCTCCACTTAAATCCTGTGTGATGCTTGAGCAACGGAAATATGATGCCTTTATGTGTAATATGGGGGTGGGACAGGGTGAACATTTGTGTAATATGGGGGTGGGACAGGGTGAACATTTGTGTAATATGGGGGTGGGACAGGGTGAACATTTGTGTAATATGGGGGTGGGACAGGGTGAACATTTGTGTAATATGGGGGTGGGTCAGGGTGAACATTTGTGTAATATGGGGGTGGGACAGGGTGAACATTTGTGTAATATGGGGGTGGGACAGGGTGAACATTTGTGTAATATGGGGGTGGGACAGGGTGAACATTTGTGTAATATGGGGGTGGGACAGGGTGAACATTTGTGTAATATGGGGGTGGGACAGGGTGAACATTTGTGTAATATGGGGGTGGGACAGGGTGAACATTTGTGTAATATGGGGGTGGGACAGGGTGAACATTTGTGTAATATGGGGGTGGGTCAGGGTGAACATTTGTGTAATATGGGGGTGGGACAGGGTGAACATTTGTGTAATATGGGGGTGGGACAGGGTGAACATTTGTGTAATATGGGGGTGGGACAGGGTGAACATTTGTCTCCGTTGCTCTTTGCATTTTATGTTAATGATATTGAGGCTAAGCTTATTGAATGCAATTGTAATTATTTACGCTTTAGCGATGGTTTGCTCAGTGATTATCTCAAATTACTTGTGTTAATGTATGCAGATGATACGGTTATATTGTGTGACAGTGAACAGGGGATGAAACAGGCGTTACTAACCTTGAATAATTACTGTACCGATTGGAAATTACTTGTGTTAATGTATGCAGATGATACGGTTATATTGTGTGACAGTGAACAGGGGATGAAACAGGCGTTACTAACCTTGAATAATTACTGTACCGATTGGAAATTTAAAGTTAATTGCAATACAAACAAAATGTAATATTCAGCAGGGGTAGAGTTCAGATTGGTAATTATAATGTAATATTCAGCAGGGGTAGAGTTCAGATTGGTAATTATAATGTAATATTCAGCAGGGGTAGAGTTCAGATTGGTAATTATAATTTAAAGTTAATTGCAATACAAACAAAATGTAATATTCAGCAGGGGTAGAGTTCAGATTGGTAATTTTAATTTTAAGATCGGTAGGGAGAGTATATAAATAGTGAGTCAGTATAAATATCTTGGCATATCATTCAATTCTCCCTACCAACAAATGCCAAAAGTGGCCGACAGAGGCGCTGAACGCAATGTTTACCGCGGTGCATCATGGGAAACTGTATTCATGCGGATCTCTGCACCCTCTCTCTCTTTCAACAATTCTTTATTATAAGCGGTCTGTCGAAATGTCTGTAGCTGACACATATTATAGCCTATGCATAGCCTACTGTTGTTTATTATATTTTAAAGTCACCCATACCCATATATAACATATATTTACAATACAAAGTCAGGGGAAGTGTGGTGGAGTGGTCTTGCCACTGGCCTGGTAATTCAATGGTCCCGGGTTCGAATCCCGATATATCAATGGGATTAAGATATTATTGGGATGGAATTTGTGCTGTACCTAGTATCAGTGCATTACCACAAAGCCCACCGAATCGCCAAAAACAATACTGTACCCTCATTGTTCCCTGATTAAGTAGCATTGTATGAATATTCCCATATTCAAATTATGCTACAGGGGGGCAATGCCTAGTGAGTTAATTGCTCAATAGGTGGCGTTCTGAGAGTGAGGGTCCGAGTCTAGGTGGTGAGACGGTGAAGCACGAAGACGAAGCGGCTTCAGAGATGGGGCTGCTTCGAGCCGTGAGTTGAACTCAAGTGTTTCACTTGTCTCACTCCCTAGACTGGAAAAAGATCTCACAGGATTCACCGTGTTGAGCGGTTGGATGTGCAGGCTCTCAGCCTATACCCGAGAGGAAGTAGTTGGAATATAGAAGAAAAAAAAAAAGGCTTTTTCGTGCCTTTTCGTTATGATAATTAATCAGTTTATAATTATGGGTGACCTGGATGTGTGAGAGTTTGTGTTTTTTATCTGTGTTTATTTTTTGTTTTATGTTGTTTTTGTGTTTTCCCTGTTCTTGCTCTGTCTTGAGTCGGCTACCCCCAAAATGGGGATTGGGCCTGAGCATATAGATAGATAGATAGATAGATAGATAGATAATTATGTTTATAGTCATTATCAAAGGTCATTATTGTAGTGATTATCAGCTGCATATGGACATTCCCATGACTACTATACTTTATAAGGATATAGTGTAGTGGTATACTGTATAATAAAAGACAGTATAATCACAAGAAATCATGATAAACTGTGCATGTCCTACAGTAGGTGTTAAGTACTGTACATGTCCTACAGTAGGTGTTAAGTACTGTGCATGTCCTACAGTAGGTGTTAAGTACTGTGCATGTCCTACAGTAGGTGTTAAGTACTGTACATGTCCTACAGTAGGTGTTAAGTACTGTGCATGTCCTACAGTAGGTGTTAAGTACTGTGCATGTCTTACAGTAGGTGTTAAGTACTGTGCATGTCCTACAGTAGGTGTTAAGTACTGTGCATGTCCTACAGTAGGTGTTAAGTACTGTGCATGTCCTACAGTAGGTGTTAAGTACTGTGCATGTCCTACAGTAGGTGTTAAGTACTGTGCATGTCCTACAGTAGGTGTTAAGTACTGTGCATGTCCTACAGTAGGTGTTAAGTACTGTGCATGTCCTACAGTAGGTGTAAGTACTGTACATGTCCTACAGTAGGTGTTAAGTACTGTGCATGTCCTACAGTAGGTGTTAAGTACTGTGCATGTCCTACAGTAGGTGTTAAGTACTGTGCATGTCCTACAGTAGGTGTAAGTACTGTACATGTCCTACAGTAGGTGTTAAGTACTGTGCATGTCCTACAGTAGGTGTTAAGTACTGTGCATGTCCTACAGTAGGTGTTAAGTACTGTGCATGTCCTACAGTAGGTGTTAAGTACTGTGCATGTCCTACAGTAGGTGTTAAGTACTGTGCATGTCCTACAGTAGGTGTTAAGTACTGTGCATGTCCTACAGTAGGTGTTAAGTACTGTGCATGTCCTACAGTAGGTGTTAAGTACTGTGCATGTCCTACAGTAGGTGTTAAGTACTGTGCATGTCCTACAGTAGGTGTTAAGTACTGTGCATGTCCTACAGTAGGTGTTAAGTACTGTGCATGTCCTACAGTAGGTGTTAAGTACTGTGCATGTCCTACAGTAGGTGTTAAGTACTGTGCATGTCCTACAGTAGGTGTTAAGTACTGTGCATGTCCTACAGTAGGTGTTAAGTACTGTACATGTCCTACAGTAGGTGTTAAGTACTGTGCATGTCCTACAGTAGGTGTTAAGTACTGTGCATGTCCTACAGTAGGTGTTAAGTACTGTGCATGTCCTACAGTAGGTGTTAAGTACTGTGCATGTCCTACAGTAGGTGTTAAGTACTGTACATGTCCTACAGTAGGTGTTAAGTACTGTGCATGTCCTACAGTAGGTGTTAAGTACTGTGCATGTCCTACAGTAGGTGTTAAGTACTGTGCATGTCCTACAGTAGGTGTTAAGTACTGTGCATGTCCTACAGTAGGTGTTAAGTACTGTGCATGTCCTACAGTAGGTGTTAAGTACTGTACATGTCCTACAGTAGGTGTTAAGTACTGTGCATGTCCTACAGTAGGTGTTAAGTACTGTGCATGTCCTACAGGTGTTAAGTACTGTGCATGTCCTACAGTAGGTGTTAAGTACTGTGCATGTCCTACAGTAGGTGTTAAGTACTGTGCATGTCCTACAGTAGGTGTTAAGTACTGTGCATGTCCTACAGTAGGTGTTAAGTACTGTGCATGTCCTACAGTAGGTGTTAAGTACTGTGCATGTCCTACAGTAGGTGTTAAGTACTGTGCATGTCCTACAGTAGGTGTTAAGTACTGTGCATGTCCTACAGTAGGTGTTAAGTACTGTGCATGTCCTACAGTAGGTGTTAAGTACTGTGCATGTCCTACAGTAGGTGTTAAGTACTGTGCATGTCCTACAGTAGGTGTTAAGTACTGTGCATGTCCTACAGTAGGTGTTAAGTACTGTGCATGTCCTACAGTAGGTGTTAAGTACTGTGCATGTCCTACAGTAGGTGTTAAGTACTGTGCATGTCCTACAGTAGGTGTTAAGTACTGTGCATGTCCTACAGTAGGTGTTAAGTACTGTGCATGTCCTACAGTAGGTGTTAAGTACTGTGCATGTCCTACAGTAGGTGTTAAGTACTGTGCATGTCCTACAGTAGGTGTTAAGTACTGTGCATGTCCTACAGTAGGTGTTAAGTACTGTGCATGTCCTACAGTAGGTGTTAAGTACTGTGCATGTCCTACAGTAGGTGTTAAGTACTGTGCATGTCCTACAGTAGGTGTAAGTACTGTGCATGTCCTACAGTAGGTGTTAAGTACTGTGCATGTCCTACAGTAGGTGTTAAGTACTGTGCATGTCCTACAGTAGGTGTTAAGTACTGTGCATGTCCTACAGTAGGTGTTAAGTACTGTGCATGTCCTACAGTAGGTGTTAAGTACTGTGCATGTCCTACAGTAGGTGTTAAGTACTGTGCATGTCCTACAGTAGGTGTTAAGTACTGTGCATGTCCTACAGTAGGTGTTAAGTACTGTGCATGTCCTACAGTAGGTGTTAAGTACTGTGCATGTCCTACAGTAGGTTAAGTACTGTGCATGTCCTACAGTAGGTGTTAAGTACTGTGCATGTCCTACAGTAGGTGTTAAGTACTGTGCATGTCCTACAGTAGGTGTTAAGTACTTTGCATGTCCTACAGTAGGTGTTAAGTACTGTGCATGTCCTACAGTAGGTGTTAAGTACTGTGCATGTCCTACAGTAGGTGTTAAGTACTGTGCATGTCCTACAGTAGGTGTTAAGTACTGTGCATGTCCTACAGTAGGTGTTAAGTACTGTGCATGTCCTACAGTAGGTGTTAAGTACTGTGCATGTCCTACAGTAGGTGTTAAGTACTGTGCATGTCCTACAGTAGGTGTTAAGTACTGTGCATGTCCTACAGTAGGTGTTAAGTACTGTGCATGTCCTACAGTAGGTGTTAAGTACTGTGCATGTCCTACAGTAGGTGTTAAGTACTGTGCATGTCCTACAGTAGGTGTTAAGTACTGTGCATGTCCTACAGTAGGTGTTAAGTACTGTGCATGTCCTACAGTAGGTGTTAAGTATTGTTGATGTAGACAGTCGTAGCTCGGGCGCTAGTTCAGAAGCGTCCACCAGGGGTCTCAAGTGTATTCTTGGTAGCCAGATTTATAATGGTAGATTTCGTAAAGGAGAATTGGAATTCAAAGATCAGGCGCAGAGAGCTATGTATTCAATAATTGGTACATGTAAATTTGATTTGCCAGTTGATGTCCAGATATAAATGTTTAATAGTATGGTGTTACTTGTAGGCCTAATGACCTATGCATCAGAAATATGGGGCCATTATATTGTAAGAGAATTGGAATGATTACAAATTAATTTTGTCAAGCAAGTTTTGTGTGTACATAAGAGAACATGTACGGATATGGACTGGTGTGTGGAGAGCTTGGAGTCCACCTGTTAACCCGGGAGCTGCGAGGAGACTCTTAAGAGTTCCCCCGGCGCACTGCGGGGAGACTCTTAAGAGTCAGAGAAAGAAAAAATCAACTTTTGACATCGAAAAAAAAAAATTTTTTTATTTTTTTTTTTTTTTTTTTTTTTTTTTTTGGCCCCTGGGCCATGCAAAATCTCAGTCCTCTACCTCCCCTCCTTCCCCACTTTCCTCCTCTCCTTCAGTTATCACCTATTTTCCCTGTTATTCCCTTATTCTGAGGTATATTTTCGTGCTAACATTAGAAATCCGATTGGAGGGTGTGGTCATCACTGATAGCAAGCGAGTGCAAGAGAGAGAGAGAGAGTATCGATCGACTGTGTCTCAGTGGCCTTGGGGGAAATTGGCGGGAAAGCAGATTGCCTCACCCATACATTATACAACTCGCGGGCTATATCTCCGATTTTGACCATCCAAACGCTGTTTTCACTCGTTTTATTGTTGTTTCAGGTTAATACCTTTATAATCAACCCATAATAGGCGCATATAGATAAGTATTAATGCTATTAATGGCACAATGAATATTTTAGTGACGGAAACACCTCAAATACGTCAGCACAGGGGGACGTTTCCAATTACCCCCATGCGCACTTCAGAGGCTAAGCCGTGATTTTATGCAGGATTAACGATTAATTACGGTGAGTTCTTCTAGACTGGGATATTGGAGTTCATGCAAATACATATAAATAATGAACAGAGGACATATATAATCTGAAAAGATAATTTGTAATGCAGCTTTATTTACTTATTCACTAGAGACACATATCATGAATTAGAAACACTTTTAAAACATGGGGTACTCATAAGTGGTACAACTTCTCGTTTCAAATCTCCCAGCACGCTCGCGGATCTAGATAGAAATCAGATATTTTCACTTCAACTACCTGTATATATATAGAATTCTTCCTTGAGAATTAGGCGCACTCTTCTCTTTGTGAAAACTTAATAATGGAAGTTACTAATAATTCAGTTTTATTTCAGTTTCACTAATATATTACGTGAACTTAATCTCGGGAATGATAGTGGACGATTGGATACGTGTTCCAGTATTTATTGGCACTAAATACGGAAGCTTAAGTATAGATGTATTTTCAGTTGTAGCTCAAGTTTGTGGACTCTAAAATATTATAGCATCCACTGAGATATTTTCAGAGTTCATGAAAGTATAGGTAAATCTTCTTATTTAGATTAAATTCACAATTAAGGTATTACGAGGATTATAGACGTAATTTCTCGATGAACACTTTACTAATAGGATGGTAAGGTTCACTGGATAAGGTATCACTTAACTTCTATAACTCGAAATTCAGGGAGAACAGACTGTTTATTTTCCACTTGACGGAAATATGATTGAGTTGCTGAACAGATAATAATCCTTCTAAATTCGGTATATAGCTTATCTGAGGAGTGAAAACGTCATCTTAAAGATAATTAATTATAGGACGTATTGATCTTCCTGGTTATTGATATCTGAATCTCGTAGAACACTTATTATACACTTTCACGTATTTTGAGATGTTAAAACTCTGGTTATTTCGATCACTTTGAGTTCTAACTTTCTAGTATCTCGTCACTGATACTGAATTAATGTATTTTCTATATTATTTCTTTTCTTGTTTGTAGAGATGCACTTCGTTGAGTTTGTCTTCTGATGTTCCGTGGGCCGTCCAGGTTGTCCGGTCGTGTGGAGAAGTTACAGTTGGATTAATGGGCTTGGGGTCTTAAATATGGTTCCGTAACTTATTAGATAACAGTTGGTCACCACATCTGATTAACGCAAGTATTCTCAGCATATAGCTTCCAACGAATCTTGACTATCCTGACCTTTATAGTAATCGGTGATGAAGTTCTGTTCAGGTACTCTTGAGCTGAGGTTTTAAATGCATAAGTTTCAAGTCTTGCAAAATATAAAGAAGCAACAACAGATTTAAACGGAGTACTCTTTTAGCAAGAACAATTAATTTAAAAAAATCATCAATAATAATAATAATAGAAAAAGAAAAACAATAAATACAAACAGACAAAAAGTAAGCAGAGGTTATACAAGAAACTTTTAAGTTAAAAATGCTTTATTTAAATTATTGATGTCAAATGTTAGAATACAGTCACAATAATTGACCCTAAAAAGATTAAATTTATGTAACAATTTACTTGCCTCAAAACCTCTGTCTACTAAGAGTCTGTATAGTAACCTAGCTCTAGCCCAAAAGTCATCTACTTTAGTGCAAATTTTACAAAATCTTATTAACTGGGAATGAAAACAATTATAAATTATTTTACTATCGATATTACTACAAGGGAAAGGAAAGTTTATTGCGTTAAAATTAAAATCATCAACTTTGTGATATACTTTAAGTATGCACTGTTCATTAACAATCTATATATTTATATCAAGAACATTTTCAACTTAATCATTTACATTACATTGTGTGAGGGGAATAGAATAAGGATAAATAAGTTTAGCAACTTGATTAAAATTTAACAAATTGCAAACGATAATATCATCAATATATCTACTATTATTACTTAACAATTTAGCAAGTGCTAATTTTTCTGGGATTTTATTTGTCTTGCTACTGTCAACTAAGTCTTTTATATATTTAAATTCTAAAGCAAGCAAGAATAAATCTGCAATTAAAGGGCTAGCATTTCCACCCATAGGAATTCCTAATATTTGTTTGAAAATGTACGGCCCGAATCTAACATAAGTATTGAAAAGGAGGAATTTAAGGGTATCTTTAAGTTTAGTTCTATCAAAATATACTGAACTAGTGGGAGTAGAGCTAAGTGATGCATTATTAAAATGTGTATAAACAATTATGAAATAATTACCATTCTTAACGAATCTGTCAAAGTGCAAATCTATAATAAAGCAAAGCTCTGAATATACTAAATCTAAAGGCAAATTGGTATACAAAGTTGAAAAGTTGAAGCTATGTACCGAGGTAACTTTCGGCATGGTATTTATTTTATCAATAACTTCTAACAAATTGTCAACGCTCCAATAATAGTTAATGCCAGTTCTTCTCTTGATGGTATCACAATATCTTTTATGAGTACTTTTAATGTATTTTAAGCAATTTACGACTTGTTCTGACAGAGTTTTAGGGGTAGCAAATTTTGCTCCGGCAACAAAGCGATATTTATAAGGTCTTTTATGAAATTTAGGTAACATGTATAATTTTGCAATGCACTTGTTCTTATCAGAAAGTTTAATATCAAATGTTACATTTTTTTTTTGGTATGTTCATCGATTAAGTTATCAATATTCAAATTATTTTGAATTTCATCAACAGAATTTACTTAAGAAATGCTATAATTAAGCTTCCCACTTATGTGGATGTCTTTCCCGTGGATTCTTATCCGAGACGCTGATCTGCCTAGCGTCATTCCGCCTTCTCTCTGTGGCCGTGCGGTGTGGACGTGTCTCTGTTGCTTCATTCTGCATTCTTTCGTCTATTAGTGAGTCATTTGCTCATTTGTATTTATCTGAGATGTTTTAGAATAGGTTTAGACTAGCTAGGACGGGCGTCCACATTGGCACATCCACAGGAGTGTTTTAAAATAGGGTACCAGTGCTAGGCGACCATGCGGCCTCTTTGGGCTCGCGCGCCATTGTGTTTGTTTTTGTTTTCAGCGGTCAACTTTGCCTTTTAGTTATTTAGGAGGCTGTGTGTACTGCAGGGCTAGGTTATTTTGTACAATGCTTATGATGGGGTAACCTGTGTTGTTATTGATGCAGAAGCTCTAGTCTAAGAGTTATCCCACGTGGTGGGGAACTTTCTAGAGTATGATTCTGCCTCCTTCCCCTCTGGCTCGGGGCGACGGTGGCTGGTTGGTTGCTGTTCATCGCTGGAGGTAAGGGTTACATGTGGCGTCGTACTACTTGCCCTAAACCTCGTGGCTAGCCTCATAGTAGGGGTATGTGTCTATTTGTACATTTTTCGATAGAAAAATTTGTCCGGCAAAGCCGGATTTCTCCATACAATGCTGGCTCGCTATCGCTCACCAGGAATAAATCGACAACTGGATGGGGATAAACGTCTTAAAACAGTTGGCTGAATGGGGCCGAATGGATACAAGCCAGAGAAAGAGAGAAAAGGAGAGAAAGAGACAAAAAGCAGGTGACCCCCCTTAATCCCTTCTGTACCGCGACATCTTTTTAATTTTCTTCTAGCTATATTTAGAGGACATTGGTGGAGAAACTCAGACCAAGGGTGAGAGGGGTGGAACTGAGTTACTTGAGAAGTGTGTGCGGAGTTACATGGAAGGATAGACAGACGAATGAGGAAGTAAGAGGGAGGTGTGGTGTGGAGGTAGATGTGTTGGAAAGTGTGAAAAGGAATACCTTGAGATGGTTCGGCCATATGGAACGTATGGGAAGCGAGAGAATGACAAAGAGGGTGTACGAGAGCGAGGTGGAATGACAGAGAGGGAGATGTAAACCGAAAGAGAGGTGGAAGGATGGAATGAAGAAGTATAGGCCTATATATGGATGAAGGCGGTGCTGGTTGGGAGGAGGGGCGTCGACTGACTTGGGACAGAGGTACATGGAGGCGTTTCGTTCGTGGTCACCCCTTCGGAGATCACGGCGTCAGGCAATAGATAGATAGACATACAGAATCGTTAAATAACCACTGGCGAGTTTTAGGCTATGAGAAAGGAGAAGTCTTAATTTTTCCTCAGCGTTTAGCATAATTAGAAGCGAAAATACGGTTGTAGCAATCCTTCTATCAATCAAAAACTCATATAGGCCTAGCGCTAGTAATTCTGCTAAATATTTATGTTTGAAGCTCCAACTTCCTTATAGACTGAAATTCGCAAGTGGTCATTTTATGGGAATCATTATTAAAACTCAAGGAATTCCTATTACTGAATTTGAATGGCCGCATCTTTCTATTTTATATTTCCTTTCTTCAGGTGTTATCGAAAACAATAAGATAAGGTAGCATTCAAGGAGACTACAGCAGGACTTACCTCTGACCGGGTATAGGCTATCCTAGTGTTTACTATACCCCTTTGAAACGACATTAGCCTAACCTAACAACCTTACCTAACCTATCCTATGTATTATAATAATAATAATAATAATAATAATAATACTTTATTTCAGACTCACACAGTACAGAGGGGACCATACTGGGGTCCATATATACCTTACAGTAACATAAATATATATAAATATATATAAGCTACTGTACATAGGCTACATAAAATAAAAAGAAATTAAATAATACCCAGCTTGCTATCATGTAGTTCACAGCACTGCCTCAACCAAAAACAGTGGTCATCAAACTACTGTGTTACCAAAACCACTGTCCTAATTGTGTACAGTACCATGCCTCACATCATTTAGCTTCCGGTACAGTATGTTGCTACAGTACAGTATAGGAATATCGGTACTGTACTGCACTATGAGGATCAGTACCGGTATGCTAATTCTGTAGAGTAGCAGACCTGAAATCATTACTTAAGGTTAAATATAGAGCAACTTCCTCCAGTGTGCCTGGATCCTGGAGGTGTACACTATGCTTGGAGTTTGTAGCATTTTAATGATCCTGTTCTCAGAAGTGTTAAGGCGCTGAATGAATTTATATGTTAGCTTTCTAATGAGTGATTTGTAACAGTGTAAGTTCATATAGGCACATAGCGTACTTGTACTCTCATATTTTGAGAGCCCCAGAAACATTTTCATGATATTGTGATATGAGATACTTAGTCTATTCACTGTAATTTTCTTATAGTTCCACCATAGTTGTGCTGTATACATTGGTGAGCAGTAGGAGTTGAACAATGTTATTTTTGTATCCCATGTGCACATATGAAATTTTCTTAATATTGAATTTCCCTGCATGTAAAGTTGCCTTCGCTGACGACCCATATCCTCATCATCTGAGCGATCACATGATAGCGATATTATGATAGCGCAGTTGGAATTGTGTAGGCCCTACATGCTAAGATTGATATGCAGGATTCGAATCTGCATAATAAATTGTAGGCTTGTCCACCATATTTAACTGTCTTCGTAGCGCAATGGATAAATGCACTGAATTTCGGTGTGAGCATCCTAGGTTCGAATCCCTGGACTGCCACATGTATTTGTTGATTTCATTATTTGAGTTTAGGAGTAATTAAAGTTGGTTGGTGAGGGTAACATAATAATTCATTCGGGGTCAGGGGTAGTTTATAGAGAGGTCTTCCTTAGGGTTAAGGCCCCATTAATTACTCCTTCCATCCATCTATCCATAGCCTTTGCTAGCGCAGTTGGAATTGTGTACATGCTAAGATTGATATGCAGGATTCGAATCTGCATAATAAATCGTAGGCTTGTCCACCATATTTAACTGTCTTCGTAGCGCAATGGATAAATGCACTGAATTTCGGTGTGAGCATCCTAGGTTCGAATCCCTGGACTGCCACATGTATTTGTTGATTTCATTAATTGAGTTTAGGAGTAAAGTTGGTTGGTAAAGGTAACATAATAATAATGGGTGGGGGCTACCGCCCCCACACCCCCGCTGTTTGAAATTTTTTACTTAGATTTTTGGTGTATTTGTCTGTGAAATGGGTATTTTTTCAATTTGTCGATAGCAAAAATCCTCCATATGGAGAAAAATATGTCGAATCTATTGGTACCTATTTTCCCTAATAAATTGTTTCTCATAACGCTGCAGTAGTGTCGTTTAAAATAACCTAAGATAATATAAGATTACTGACAAATAAAATATATAAAAACATATAATAAATAGAAATATATATTGATCAATTATGAGCTAGTTAGGTTTAATATACGAGTTACCCATATAAATAACATTTTCTTAAAGAACGTATTCATAGAAAGTTAAATTTATATGGGTAACTCAAGAATATTAGATATATATCCTTTCAATAATTCGCTCTTATCATTTATTTGAAACGGTTGCAATATTGAATAGTCTATTTTTTTTACTGAAACAAAATTTATAATGTGAAACAAAGATCAAAAGTTACTTGATATGAAGTAACATAATAACACATAATATCTATGTGGATATTTTAGTATACTTTGGAGCGCTTTAGGAAGGGGGTGTATTAGTATTGTTCTGCGAGGTCGTTGATCAACGTGTTTTGTTTTTCGTCGGTGATTTGTTAGACGTGTGCGATAAATTTATATACAAATTATCATAAGTAGCCTATATTATTTAATCGTCATTGTGAACTATTAGCAAGTTCTATTAATTAATTATCCATAAACGTACTTGTAAATAATTTAAATATGATCTCGAATGCCCAAAAACCACATTCGTCTGTGGGTATGAAGAATATAATAATAAATGCCATTGAGTATTACCCCCCACCATCAGCAAAGTTGGTAAAATTTCCTGAATCACTCAAAATTAAACTTGAAAATAAATGTAAAAAGTGGTAGGCCTATAGTCGAAAAGCATTCAAAACACAAAGCAAAATTATACTTAATAGCTGCAATTGGCAGCTTCTGCCTAAGCTGGGGGCTAGTTATAAATTTGATTCAGGGGTAATAGTGAAATTTGAAAATGGATTTGAAAAAATGCAATTGAAGTGGAAATTGGGGCGGAAAACTCTCCAAAAACATACGGTAGATATAAAACAAAACATCATGGATCCTGTTGAACGTTTTTTCATTAAATATTATACCGTCCATCTCAATGATTTGTCGGAGCCACAGGTCACGCTGTGTGATGAACAGGTGGAGCAGCCCGCCCCACTGTGTGATGAACCAGTGGAGTAACCCACCCCACTTTGCAATGAACCGGTGGAGCAGCTCGCCCCACTGTGTGATGAACCAGTGGAGGAACCCACCCCACTTTGCAATGAACCGGTGGAGCAGCTCGCCCCACTGTGTGATGAACCAGTGGAGGAACCCACCCCACTTTGCAATGAACTGGTGGAGCAGCCCACCCCACTGTGTGATGAACCAGTGGAGGAACCCACCCCACTTTGCAATGAACTGGTGAAGCAGCTCGCCCCACTGTGTGATGAACCAGTGGAGGAACCCACCCCACTTTGCAATGAACTGGTGAAGCAGCTCGCCCCACTGTGTGATGAACCAGTGGAGGAACCCACCCCACTTTGCAATGAACCGGTGGAGCAGCTCGCCCCACTGTGTGATGAACCAGTGGAGGAACCCACCCCACTTTGCAATGAACCGGTGAAGCAGCTCGCCCCAATGTGTGATGAACCAGTGGAGGAACCCACCCCACTTTGCAATGAACAGGTGGAGCAGCCTGCCCCACTGTGTGATGAACCAGTGGAGTAACCCACCCCACTTTGCAATGAACCGGTGGAGCAGCACGCCCCACTGTGTGATGAACCAGTGGAGGAACCCACCCCACTTTGCAATGAACCGGTGGAGCAGCTCGCCCCACTGTGTGATGAACCAGTGGAGGAACCCACCCCACTTTGCAATGAACCGGCCGGTGGAGCAGCTCGCCCCACTGTGTGATGAACCAGTGGAGGAACCCCCCCCACTTTGCAATGAACCGGTGGAGCAGCTCGCCCCACTGTGTGATGAACCAGTGGAGGAACCCACCCCACTTTGCAATGAACTGGTGGAGCAGCCCGCCCCACTGTGTGATGAACCAGTGGAGGAACCCACCCCACTTTGCAATGAACTGGTGAAGCAGCTCACCCCACTGTGTGATGAACCAGTGGAGGAACCCACCCCACTTTGCAATGAACTGGTGAAGCAGCTCGCCCCACTGTGTGATGAACCAGTGGAGGAACCCACCCCACTTTGCAATGAACCGGTGGAGCAACTCGCCCCACTTTGCAATGAACCGGTGGAGCAGCTCGCCCCACTGTGTGATGAACCAGTGGAGGAACCAACCCCTCTTTGCAATGAACCGGTGAAGCAGCTCGCCCCACTGTGTGATGAACCAGTGGAGGAACCCACCCCACTTTGCAATGAACAGGTGGAGCAGCCCGCCCCACTGTGTGATGAACCAGTGGAGTAACCCACCCAACTTTGCAATGAACCGGTGGAGCAGCACGCCCCACTGTGTGATGAACCAGTGGAGGAACCCACCCCACTTTGCAATGAACCGGTGGAGCAGCTCGCCCCACTGTGTGATGAACCAGTGGAGGAACCCACCCCACTTTGCAATGAACCGGTGGAGCAGCTCGCCCCACTGTGTAATGAACCAGTGGAGGAACCCACCCCACTTTGCAATGAACTGGTGGAGCAGCCCGCCCCACTGTGTGATGAACCAGTGGAGGAACCCACCCCACTTTGCAATGAACTGGTGAAGCAGCTCGCCCCACTGTGTGATGAACCAGTGGAGGAACCCACCCCACTTTGCAATGAACTGGTGAAGCAGCTCGCCCCACTGTGTGATGAACCAGTGGAGGAACTCACCCCACTTTGCAATGAACCGGTGGAGCAGCTCGCCCCAATGTGTGATGAACCAGTGGAGGAACCCACCCCACTTTGCAATGAACCGGTGGAGCAGCTCGCCCCACTGTGTGATGAACCAGTGGAGGAACCCACCCCACTTTGCAATGAACCGGTGGAGCAGCTCGCCCCACTGTGTGATGAACCAGTGGAGGAACCCACCCCACTTTGCAAAGAAGAGGTGGAGCAGCTCGCCCCACTGTGTGATGACCCAGTGGAGGAACCCACCCCACTTTGCAATGAACCAGTGGAGCAGCTCGCCTCACTGTGTGGTGAACCAGTGGAGGAACCCACCCCACTTTGCAATGAACCAGTGGTGGAGCCCGCCCCACTGTGTGATGAACCAGTGGAGGAACCCACCCCACTTTGCAATGAACCGGTGGAGCAGCTCGTCCCACTGTGTGATGAAGCAGTGGAGGAACCCAACCCCCTTTGCAATGAACCGGTGGAGCAGCTCGCCCCACTGTGATGAACCAGTGGAGGAACCCACCCCACTTTGTACAAAGTACAAAGGAGTACAAAGGAGTACAAAGGAAATCAAGCAACAACAGGTCTAGTGACCCTTCTAGGTTGCTTGTCCTCCAAAACACTGAGGATCAAGTGTCCAAACAGTGGTTTAGAGTGGGTAAGGGAACATTGGAAAGGGAATTACTGCCCTGGAACTAATGTCCGTGGCAGGATTAGGGAGTTAGTAGAGGACAGATGGGTTAGTAACTGAGGGGGGGATAAAATAAAGTTATTCATTTACAAAATTAATGCAGTCAGTCGCGGGTTTAATGAGAGATATTTGTCTAGGCGGAGTTTAAATGAATCAACGGTGATGCAGTCTATAACGTTTCGGGGAAGCCCATTCCACAAGTTGACAACTCGATTGAAGAAGAAATTCTTAGATTTATGTGAGTTAAAAGATTTACCAATAATTTTGCAACCGTTTCCCCGCGTGTAATTAGATTGGTCGATAGTGAAGTACTTACTACAGTTCATATTGTCGATGCCTTTGATGATTTTGAACACTTGAATTAAGTCACCTCTTAATCTGCGCTGGGTTAAAGGAAATAGGTTTAATTCTCTAAGACGCTCTTCGTATGGTTTGTTCTTTAGGCTAGGTATCATTTTGGTAACTCTACGTTGAACTCGTTCTAGCTTGTTTATATCTTTTTGGTAATAAGGGCACCAGGATTGAACGCAGTATTCCAGAAGAGGGCGGACTAAGGAATTGTAAAGGGTTAGGATAACTTCTTTGGATTTATGCTCAAATGACCTGCCTATAAAGCCAATTATTTTGTTTGCCTTCTTAACAACTTCTGAACATTGTTGACTCGGTTTTAGGTTACTCGATATTGTTACTCCCAGATCGGTTTCTCTGTTTACATTCTTAAGCAGAGTGCCATTCATCGAATAGTTTGCTTTCTCATTTAGGTATCCGATATGTAGTACTTTACATTTATCCGCATTGAAACTCATTTGCCAAATTTGGGCCCAACATGACAATTTATCTAGATTGTGTTGCATATCGTCAACTTGTTCTTTTGAGAGTACGCTATTTGCAATTTTTGTATCGTCAGCAAATTTTGAGATTGTACAGGTGAGACCCTCATCTATGTCGTTGATGTAAATTAGAAAGAGAATTGGTCCTAGTACCGATCCCTGGGGTACCCCGCTACTTACATTGGTCCATTTAGATGCCTTACCGTTTATGACTACCCTTTGCTTTCTGTTGCTGAGCCAATTTTCTATCCATTTCAACACACCGTCTTGTATTCCATGCGCTTTTAGCTTTAGCAGTAAACGTTTGTGGGGAACTTTGTCAAAGGCCTTTTGAAAATCAAGGTATATAATATCTACAGCTTTACTCTCATCGTAGAGGTTGAGGATATCGTGGAAGAAGTCTAAGAGGTTTGTTAAACAGGAACGTTTTTTACGAAAGCCGTGTTGAGTATCTTTAAGTATGTTATTTTCCTCTAAGTGATTTACGAGTCTGTCTCGTATGACCGTTTCTAGCATTTTACAAACAACTGAGGTTAAGCTAATTGGACGATAGTTACTGGGTAGGAATTTGCTGCCTTTTTTTAATATCGGTGTTACGTTGGCTAGCTTCCACTGATCGGGCATAGTTCCAGACTGCAAGGATTTATTGAATAGTAATGTCAGTGGTTTGGAGAGCTCATCCTTAGCTTCCTTTAGAACTCTAGGCGAGATTGTATCAGGTCCTGGCGTTTTATTTACCTTGAGTTTATCTAAACAATTCAATACTTCTCTCTCTGTAACGGTGATATTGCTTAGAACATCTGAATTATCAATCTGAATCGGCGATGGTGTAGGGATATCACTGAGGTCTTCTGTTGTAAAAACTGATGCAAAGAAGGTATTGAGGGCATTACTCATTTGTACTTCGTCTTTGGAGTATTCTCCATTTTCATCGACTAACGGTCCAACAGTTGAAGTAACTAATATTTTCTTTCTGATATAACTATAGAATTCTTTCGGATTTGTTTTACTTTGATTCGCAATATGTAACTCTAAGGTCTTTTTACTTTGCTTAATTAACTTTTTGGCTTTGCGTCGTAGCTCTACAAATTTCAGCCGTTCTTCGTCATTTTGTGAGGATTTTAATCTATCATTAGCAAATTTTTTTAGCAAGCAGGCAGTTTGAAATATCTTTATTCCACCATTTGGGCTTATTATTATGGCCTGGATGCCGTATTTTCGATGGTATGCAATCTTGCACTGTTTTTAGGTAAGTGGTTTCGAATAACTTCCAAGATGTATTTATGTCGTTATTGTTAATTAAAAAGCTCCAGTCAGTTTCTTTAAACATAGCTCTAAGTTTATGGAAGTTTGCTTTCTTGAAATTAGGGACTTTTTCGATGCTACTATTTGGTTCGTTACTAGTAAACTTTAAAGTGAAAGTTATCGTACGATGGTCGCTGTTACTGAATTCATCACCAACATTCAAATTCTCTATCAATTCTTTTGTTGCAAGTACAATGTCAAGAACGTTATTACCACGGGTCGGCGTTCGAACAAATTGATAAAGCGAACTCTCTTGCAAGTTCGTATACAAGTCATGTCCGGAGTGTGAAGTAAGAGTATCGCCCCACTTGGTCACAGGTAAATTAAAGTCGCCAAAAATTATGGTATCTTGTGAGTTACTTACATCTGCAATTTGTTCGTAAATTTCTCAGTCAGTTTGCACTGATTGAGCTGGAGGTCTGTATATTAACGCAAGTATTATTTTTGTACCTTTATTATTCTTTATTAGCACAAAAGATGTGTCGACGTTCACAATTTGAGGCTTTGACACGAGGGTCGGGTTAAGACTTTCTTTGATATAAAATAAAACGCCACCTCCATTTTTATTTATTCGGCTGTTCTCAAACATTACATAACCGGGAAGTGAATACTCTGCTAAAAAGTCTCTATCTTCTGTATTGAGCCAAGATTCTGTTATGCCAATCACATCATAATTTTCTGTAAACACTAGTTCCTCTAAATCTGAAAATTTATTGCGTATGCTACGAGCGTTTGCATAGAAAACCTTTAAAGTTGCGGTTTTAGAACTCTCAGAACGTTCTTTCATCGAATTTTTGGTTCTTGTCGGATCTACATTTACATTCATGGCTGTCCTCGGTCCTCGGTCGTTATCCCTGGCGGTTTTGAAATTGGGTCGTGTTGGTGGAGCTTTATCCAAATTCGCGGTTCTTGACGGATTAGTATTTAATTCCTTTGTAGGTTGCCGTCCTCGCTGTCTTCGGTCCTCCTTCCTGGTTGTCCTGTGCTGAGTCGATTTCTTCTCCGAAAATCCGTCACCGCATCGTTGAGAAGACGCCCAAAACGTGCTGCTCCCACCTGGTTCAGATGAACTCCATCGTCCGAAAACAAATAGTCATCGTAGTAGAAATTGTCCCAGGTGTCGACGAATCCCACGTTCTCCTTCCTGCAGAGGTTTGCTAGACAACGATTTGTGCTGGTGGCTATGTTGTAAAATCGGCAATGAACCAGTGGAGCAGCTCACCCCCACTGTGTGATGAACCAGTGGAGGAACCCTCCCCACTTTGCAATGAACCCGTGGCGCAGCTCGCCCCACTGTGTGATGAACCAGTGGAGGAACCCACCCCACTTTGCGATGAACCAGTGGTGGAGCCCGCCCCACTGTGTGATGAGCCAGTGGAGGAACCCACCCCACTTTGCAATGAACCAGTGGTGGAGCAGCTCGCCCCATTGTATGATGAACCAGTGGAGGAACCCACCCCACTTTGCAATGAACCGGTGGAGCAGCTCGTCCCACTCTGTGATGAACCAGTGGAGGAACCCACCCCACTTTGCGATGAACCAGTGGTGGAGCCCACCCCACTGTGTGATGAACAAGTGGAGGAACCCACCCCACTTTGCAATGAACCGGTGGTGGAGCCCGCCCCATTTTTGCGTAACCAAAGGAAACAGAACAGTAGGACAGCAAAAAATCGAGTTGCGAGCGAAAAGATTAGTCAAGCTATATAGTCTACCAGTATTTAAGTTTGTATCCGGATGCTACGCCCTATCCAAATACTATGACAGCGACTCAAAGGATTCGTTTTTTTAGGAAAAGACGGGATAGAATTCTTGCAAATGCCGCAGCTTAGTGGAGCGAGAATCAAGATGTTTTGCAATAGGGTCTGTGCCATGCTTAGGGGTTATTTGTTTGCATGTATTTGGCTCAATAGAGAAAATATGCGAAAATCATATCTGGGAAGAAAAAGTTTGTAGGAGTGATATACTGAACAGTTTCACTTTTTCAAACATTTTTCGAAAGATTGAGTAATGTCCAAACTGGATGCATTATATTCACACATTTTCTCTTTTACTGTATGCAATGGTCTTGCCCTCTTTGTCTTTGTTTTTCTGGAGAGATTGTACCATTATTCTAGTGATTTGATCCATTTTAGAGCGACATTGTAGAGATTGTACCATAATTCTAGTGATTTGATCCATTTTAGAGTGATACTGTAGAGATTGTACCATTATTCTAGTGATTAGATCCATTTTAGAGCGACATTGCAGAGATTGTACCATTATTCTAGTGATTTGATCCATTTTAGAGCGATACTGTAGAGATTGTACCATTATTCTAGTGATTTGATCCAGTTTAGAGCTACATTGTAGAGATTGTACCATTATTCTAGTGATTTGATCCATTTTAGAGTGATACTGTAGAGATTGTACCATTATTCTAGTGATTAGATCCATTTTAGAGCGACATTGCAGAGATTGTACCATTATTCTAGTGATTTGATCCATTTTAGAGCGATACTGTAGAGATTGTACCATTATTCTAGTGATTTGATTCAGTTTAGAGCTACATTGTAGAGATTGTACCATTATTCTAGTGATTTGATCCATTTTAGAGTGATACTGTAGAGATTGTACCATTATTCTAGTGATTAGATCCATTTTAGAGCGACATTGCAGAGATTGTTCCATTATTCTAGTGATTTGATCCATTTTAGAGCGATACTGTAGAGATTGTACCATTATTCTAGTGATTTGATCCAGTTTAGAGCTACATTGTAGAGATTGTACCATTATTCTAGTGATTTGATCCATTTTAGAGTGATACTGTAGAGATTGTACCATTATTCTAGTGATTTGATCCATTTTAGAGTGATACTGTAGAGATTGTACCATTATTCTAGTGATTTGATCCAGTTTAGAGCTACATTGTAGAGATTGTACCATTATTCTAGTGATTTGATCCATTTTAGAGTGATACTGTAGAGATTGTACCATTATTCTAGTGATTTGATCCAGTTTAGAGCTACATTGTAGAGATTGTACCATTATTCTAGTGATTTGATCCATTTTAGAGTGATACTGTAGAGATTGTACCATTATTCTAGTGATTTGATCCAGTTTAGAGCTACATTGTAGAGATTGTACCATTATTCTAGTGATTTGATCCATTTTAGAGCGATACTGTAGAGATTGTACCATATTATTCTAGTGATGTGATCCATTTTAGAGCGACATTGTAGAGATTGTACCATTATTCTAGTGATTTTCGGCATTTATTTACTAGCTAGGGGACTTGATTTAGTAACCCTGCCTGTGAGCCCCGCTAAACAACAATGAGTAATGAAATGTGAACGCTCTCTCTCTCTCTCTCTCTCATACATTCTCTTATGCCATTCCTCTTATGAAGGATCTGTGGTAGTAAAAATGGTTAAGTGAGATAGTATGAAGCCTTTTACTAGCTGGAGACCCTTTTGAAACTGGATAAAATGTCTAATGTTATCCATAATAGAGTTAAAAGCAAGTCGCCGGTACAGAAGGGGTTAAACGATTTGATGAAGCTTGGGAAGGGTATGTGGTAGCTAAAAGGATTAATTAACCCTTTCAAGCTCTGACGCGTTTTAGCTGCTTATCTTGGCTATCATTAGACAATTTTATGCAGCTTAGGAAGTATATGTGGGTATTAAAACGATAAATATTATCTCAATCAACCCTTTAACTTCCATATACCATTACTAATCTGAATAAAATCGCCTAATAGTAGCCAGAAACAGAACAGAAACGCGTATTGGAGCTTGAAAGGGTTAAGATAGTCTGTAGCATTTTCATTGGTAGACGTCCTGCCTTAACACTATTAGGTGCAACGTCTCGGGGGTTATTATGGTATTTTGTTTAATTATTATTGACGTTTTTATTTGTTTTAGCCATTATCGAACAATGTGTTTTTAGTTTACCCGCTAGACTTGGAAAAACGCCTCTCCAAACCCTTTTCAAACTAAAAAAAACTTCCCCCAGACCCTCTTCAAGCTAAATGTGTACATTTTTTGGTAGAAAAATGTCCCGGCCAAAGGCGGGTTTCTCCTAAATTGCGGGCTCACTATCGCTCGCCCAGGAAAAATCGACACTTTATTTGGTTGAAGCATCATATAATCGCAAACTAATGCGATGAAACGTCTTAAAATCTCCAAGCTAATGGAGTAAAACTGGGAGGCTCCAAATTGGCCCGCCCTGCACCTAATAGGGTTAAGCTTCATAATATCGTCTAAATATATCTAAATAAAATGTAAAACACGTCACCGGTACAGAAGGGGTTAATAAAATGTAAAACACGTCACCGGTACAGAAGGGGTTAATAAAATGTAAAACACGTCACCGGTACAGAAGGGGTTAATAAAATGTAAAACACGTCACCGGTACTAAAATGCCCCAGAACGAGAAGCCCACCACAGAAGCCACGAACGAACACCACACAGAAACACCCAAAAGAAAGGTCCACAGAACGAAAGGACCAGCTGACCGAGCCAGCCATTTCAGACAGGCCCAAGCCCGCAGGGCTAAGCAGCTCCAGGCCGCACCTATCTACCTTTTCTAAACTGACCATTTTCCACACCTCACGTACACTACCCCTCGTGTCCTACACTCCTAACTACAAAGATGATGAACAGGAATATACATTCATATTAATAACACCCATGCCCTGTCCCTATGTTGAGCCAATGCCAACACATCAGACAGCCATAATTATATCTATGTATGTTCTTACATCCGAGAAGTAGATTTTATATATCTTAGAAGTTAAAACACCCACGCCTGTCCCTAGACCTTGTATATCATTTCCCATGACGAGTATAGATATCCCTATAAACCAGAACCGGCGGCCCGCTGCAGGCATATGGGCGGCCAGAGGCGGCTGAGTGTGGGCAACCAATATATGTAACCCGTGCTCAGTCACCCCCTTGCATTGTTCCTCTAGTAACTAAGTGTCTCTAATATTAACTGCCACCAGTATTGATACGACATAGCGGCACTGTCCTTGTGTCGTATTGTGCCAAGTGCAGATCAACCAGGTTTCATCACCTTATTAGGACGACTATAATGTCATCGTTCATCGATGTATGCAATCCTTAGTTTAAGTATTAATATTAACATTCCCTAACATCTTGTCTTGCCAGACTAAGCTTCTGAAGACCCATCGCCCCATAAATCTATGTATTCAATCCTTAGGTTAAGTATTTTTATCCGCCATTGTGTTCACCTTTTTCCATTTACTTTTCCACAATTGTCATACGTCTTCCCCTTGCCTCCTTCGTATCCACAGTCCACACTACGCCAATTTACTTTGTGTCATACACCTCTTACCCCAACCAGAGATTGTATAAGATAACCTGGTTACCAGTATCTGTCATAAGTACCCCGAAATAATAACTAAGTACCCCTACGAACTGCCGCTGTTATTGGTATATTTATATTTAATAGAAAACGCAGTTCCCAGGGCCAACTAATAGTATCCATAACCCTCGGACTGATCACATAACTCTATCTTTTCCAGACTCATATACCACCCCATAGTTTCATTCCCCGGTAGCATTTGGCTAACGTATTCTACTGCCTTTTCAAACTTCCATATCAATTGTAGCCTAATGCCACCCCCACGCCCAGGGACCTTAGGGGCAAAATTTCCCTGTAGCCCTTGAACTCTTCCCCCCCTCATTAAGACACCCGCGCTTCTCGACTCTTGTCCGACCTAGCCTCTCCCTCATACCTCTTGAAGATCCTTGAATTTTCCGTTGCTAACGCTCTCCAACCTTTTATATATATACTCCTATCCAGCCTACCTTCACTTAGTAGGCCAGAACAACATTAGAACTTTACTAGCCCCTTGCATGCCATCTATTCTCTTACAACCCATTCACAACCCTGCACCCAATGGTCGTCGGTGCGAGGCTAGCCGCCCCGCCAGTAACTTACTTCTATTGCCATACTTCCAGATAAATGTGGCAGAGTTAGCAACCCAGTCTCCACCACATCCAGCAAACCCTACAATTAACAACCCGCCGAGTAAAACCAGCTAGCTAAGGCACCTTCGGTTTTGGTATTAAGGACACCCACATCTGTCTCATACACAGAGGGTTATTACAAACACTGGTGATATGGCAAGCCCCTAGCCACAGCCGCCGGACGACTATCACAGAGAGAGGGCGCCCAGCTCCCCCTTTTTGCCCACCCGAGGAGGGAGACCCCCACCCCCGCGGAGGTATACCTGGCCCCTGTTTTGACTTCTGAGTCATTGCCAGGTAGCACAGGAATTCTTCCTATCAATGAACTAACCATGCATGACTAACACCTTTACTAACCTCTATTAGTTAGTAAAGGTGTTACTAACCTCTATGGGCGGGTGCCCAACCTCGAAAGGAGTTGAAATAGGGGAGCTATCCCCCCGCCAAAGGCGGCTTTCTAGGGCCTTTCCTAGCTGATGCTGAGAGGATTGGGTTCTAGTCATGTGGTGATGGGCTGGTCTATCCGAGTGAGAACTGAGCGATCTCTGCCATACCCATAGCTTACTCTGACTGTTCCTTTTACTTATATATCTTCTAGATCTCAAGTGGCGGCGTCTTTTCCGTGGATTGACTTCCCAATCAGATTGGGAGCCAAAGCGTCACATTTTTCCCTTACCCCTCAACTTTCCCTTCATAATTGCTGAGGGGCACAGGGCCTTGGGTGGGACTTTGGTTTCCCGGGCGTTTCTGCACCTTCCTCAGCTCCCTGCCTTGGAGTGGCTTCGGTCACCCGGGCTTTGTTAGTGGTAAGCAGGGAGGATTTTGTGGGGGTGCTCGTTTATGGCCTTGGCCTTGCTCGAGACCTTGGGGCTGTTCGGCCAGACAGCCTGGGGAACAACAACAACAACAACAACTAATCTCTATTAACTCACAATAAACCATTTACCTTTCTTGCATGCTCTGATCACTAAATTAGCACCTCAGCTATACCATAGAGTGAAGATTGAACAATCTAGAGAGACGCTCCTATCACAGCTGTCCCCATCCTCCTCGCAAAGTAGATCCAGTCTCTCTCCCCTAAATACTTCCAGTATAGCCAAAATAGTACCTCTTACTAAGGCTCAGTTATATGAAAATATAAAGGCTTCCTATAGCCATGTGCCACAACAGTAAATACCATCTAGCCTAGTCCCCATATCTATTGAGAGCTCAAATAAGTCCATAAGACTCGAGATCCCTACTGTCTACAGGGCCCAGAACCGAGCCTATAAATCTAACTCCCGCCCCCAGTCAAATCAGTTGAAAGCTAGACACCAACCAGTGGTCACTACCCTGCAGTTTACCTCTAGCTCTGCCCTTGTGTTGTTCCGGAGTTGAGAGATTCCAGATCCGGCAGACTCCGTGGCAGAGAAGACTGATAGAAGCATCTGTCCATGTACAAGTCCTAACGTGCACCTTATAACCTTCACACAAATTCGGGGGTATATAAGTGTGTAGCCAGCAACGATCGTCAAGAGATCCGACTTGAGAACTTCCTACATTTTGGACCATCTGGACGGCCGAGGAACCAGTCGTTAGCCCCCAACATCACCGGAAGCAAGATAACCAGGACCAGATCTACCCATACTATTCAAGATTCATGTTGCTAGTACTAAGTGTTATAGTACTAGCTTGATACTCACTTATTAACTTTCTATAAAGTGGCTAAGACCTTGCCCAGTGTAATTCATATTTAACCATTCCATTTGGGACGTACTAAGCGATCAGTGCTCTTTAATTAACAGGCGACCTTGACTCTCGTAATTACCTTATTCAGATATTAAAACTCTAGTGATATCTAACGTTCGCCCACTGATTTGTGTTCTACGTATTTCTGCCATAAGAATATAAAACTTAGTTCAGTACCCCCATGAGGTTACTAGAGATTCCGTGTTCTACAATATACGCGTGTCTAATCCTAACTGTGAGCTGCTACTTGGGCACGCGACCAGCCAGCAAGAGGTCAAATCAGTGACATTGAATTATACGAATATATTGAGGTCTTCCAGTAAAATAAAAACTTGCTAATTAAACCCGTGATCAGAATATACCTGAACGTTGGAAGTGGGAGACTAGGCTCCATCCAGATCCGCTAATGCTAGCAGTTCCCTTCTATTATTTTTTGTGTGCGAATCTAACTATCTTTCTATGCTCTTTATTTCTTTACTTCAATAAACGTGATCGTGTGTCTTGTTACCGTGTGTTTATTTTGTGTTCTCTATTCCTCATACCTTGTATTGTGCATGCAGCCTTATATACCCAGTCATTCAGAACTCACATTACCCAAGTTAAACCTGTAGAAAAACAGGGCATAACAGGGTTAATAAAATGTAAAACACGTCACCGGTACAGAAGGGGTTAATAAAATGTAAAACACGTCACCGGTACAGAAGGGGTTAATAAAATGTAAAACACGTCACCGGTACAGAAGGGGTTAATAAAATGTAAAACACATCACCGGTACAGAAGGGGTTAATAAAATGTAAAACACGTCACCGGTACAGAAGGGGTTAATAAAATGTAAAACACGTCACCGGTACAGAAGGGGTTAATAAAATGTAAAACACGTCACCGGTACAGAAGGGGTTAATAAAATGTAAAACACATCACCGGTACAGAAGGGGTTAATAAAATGTAAAACACGTCACCGGTACAGAAGGGGTTAATAAAATGTAAAACACGTCACCGGTACAGAAGGGGTTAATAAAATGTAAAACACGTCACCGGTACAGAAGGGGTTAATTTCACGGAATAGAGGAACTTTTATCGTTTTTAATGTTACTTCTGTCTATTTAAATTATTATTATTATTTGTTTTATTATTATTATTATTATTCATTATTAATATTAGTAGTATTATTATAATTATTATTATCATTATTATTATTGTTGTACTTAAATTTCTAAGTTCAAGCACACTACTGAGGTGGGGGAATAATTGGACAGTTGCTAGAGTTTGTATAGTTTATTTAATAGAACGAACTCTAAATCTAACTACTAGTCCAATAACCTACTTCCTGTTCTGGTCGAAATGAGTTCAGTACGCGACTTGAATAAGACGTTGTCCCGTGATAGATGGTACGTTGGAACACAAGAGCTCCCGCAAATACTATTCGGATGCCCGCTATTCAGGTAATGCCTCGCTTCGACTTAGATACATCGTAGGTTACCAGACTGAATTAATAATGATCGCCGTGCCCTTCGATATCTTCTAAGAGACCTGGGCTGCTCTGACTCAAACTACTACTAATTTCTTAATCCTAAATGCAAGTGGACAAATAATATATATTTCTATATCCGCTTCCGAAACCCCCAAATGGCTAACCTTTTCTGGGGCGTTACGAACACCACTCTCGGCTCATACAATAGCCCCTCTGAATACTGGCCCGTGGGCCGTTTAACTCTCTATAAAGGATATAATCACATTTCCCTTACAACACCGAACGCGTAGTCCGTTACACATGAACATAAAAGTTTTGTCAATACAATAGTACACCTGAATACAACACTAGCCCATAGGCCGTTTAACTCTCTATCAGAGATATAATCTTTAACTCTTAGTTCCCTTACAACACCGAACACGTAGTCCATTACACATTTTTTTTTTTCTATGTGATTGAGGGAGGCAAAAGACATAACTGCCTATAGCGAGTGCCTCCCCCATAGTTGAAAGAGTGACAGGGCCAAAATCAAGGGACGTTCGAGCCAAAATGCCTGGACACACGGAGTTTGAAGCAATTTAAGTCATAGGAAGAGGGAAAGATTCTGGGAGAGAGTTTCAGAGCTCAGCTGTTGAGTAGAAGAAAGTTTGAGAGTAACATTTCACTCTTGGGTTGGAGAGTTGCACAGATTAGGGGTGGGATTGAGTTGCAAGACGGGTACCACGTGCCCTATGTAAAGGAGGTGGTATGCACTGGGATAGCTCTGAGGAACACTGATTATTATAGTAGTGATAGAATGGCGAGAGAGATGCAACATTGCGGCGGAGAGAGAGAGATTGCAGAGAGTTGGTGAGTGGACGGGAGTTAATGATACGAAAGGCCTTCCTTTCAACTTTGTCTAGGAGAGCGGTGTGAGAGGAACCTCCCCACACATGTGAACAATACTCAATACAAGGGCGCACTATGCCCCTGTACAGAGCAAGAAGCTGTGCAGGGGAAAAGAACCCCCTAAGGCAGTTGAGCACACCCAGCTTCTGGGAGGCTGCCTTAGCAAGACTGGTGATATGGTCCTTCCAAATGAGAGCAGAAGAAAAAGAGACACCAAGAATATTGAGAGACGATGAAGGGTTGATTTTTGTATTGTTGAAGAATAAGGGATAGTCCGCTGGGAAATCCTGACGGGTAGATAGATGGAGAAATTGGGTTTTGGAAGCATTAAAGTTAACAAGGTTTTCTCTGCCCCAATTGGAAATAGTATTTAGATCAGAATTTAAGAGTTCTATGGCTTCATTACGTTTGTCGTTGAGGAATTGCTGGCTGGGGCGTTCTGAAAAACTAATGGAATAGTGTAAGGTTGAGTCGTCTGCGTATGAATGGATGGGAATTAAGGTACAGTTAAGGAGATCATTTATAAAAATTAGAAAGAGAATAGGAGATAGGACAGAGCCCTGAGGAACACCGGAGTTTATAGGGTGAGGAAGTGAACAATGGCCGTCCACAACCGCGGCTATGGAACGGCCGGAAAGGAAATTAGAGACAAAGGCACAGATGGAGGGATAGAAACCGAAGGAGGGTAGTTTAGAAATTAAAGATTTATGCCAGACTCTATCGAAGGCTTTCGATATGTCTAGTGCAATAGAAAAAGTCTCACCGAAGTCTCGAAAGGAGGATGACCAAGAGTTAGTAAGATATGAAAGAAGATCACCAGTAGAGCGACCCTTAAGGAAGCCATACTGGCGATCTGAGAGCAGATTATGAGAAGAGAAATGCTTAAGAAATTTGGAAGCAAGAATAGTTTCAAAAACTTTAGAAAGACAAGAGATGAGAGCAATTGGACGATAGTTGGAGGGTTGAGAGCGGTCACCCTTCTTTGGGACAGGTTGAATGTGAGAAAACTTCCAGCATGAAGGGAAGACGTTAGAGGATAGACAGAGACGAAAGAGTTTGCCTAGGCAGGGAGTCAGCACGGAAGCACAGTTTTTGAGAACAACAGGAGGAACACTGTCCGGACCGTACGCCTTATTAGTGTTAAGCCCAGAGAGGGTAGAAAGTACATCTTTAGAAGAGATTAGGATATTAGGCATAAGTAAGAGAGAGGAGGGCGGAGAGGGAGGAATAGCACCGGAATCATCCAAGGTGGAGTTTCTAGCAAAAGTTTGAGCGAAGAGTTTAGCTTTGTCAGGGGAAGAAGTGATGGTTGTGCCATCAGAGTGAGAAAGGGGAGGGAAAGACGAGGAAGAGAAATTGTTGGAGAGGTTTTTGGCTAGATGCCAGAAAGCTTGGGAAGAGCTAGAGTTGGATAGTTTAGTGCATTTATTATTGATGAAAGAGTGCTTGGCAAGTCGAAGAACAGATTTGGCTTGATTCCGGGCAGAAACATATGAAGAATGAAGAAAGAGAGTCTTGAGTTTTAAGGCGTCGGTACCGTTTGAATGCTTCCTCCTTATTGCGGACAGCAGTAGAACAGGCGTGAGTAAACCAAGATTTTTTAGCATTAGTCTGAGAGAAAGAGAATGGAATGTATGCTTCCATGCCCGATAGGATTACCTCGGTAATGCGTTCAGCACTCTCCGAGGGTCCTCGGCCACGGAAGCAGAAATCATTCCATGGAAAATCAAAGAAGTACTGCCGAAGAGCCTCCCAGTCGGCAGTGCCAAAGTGCCACAAGCGCCACCGGCTAGGAGGATCGGGTGGCCGTACCGGAGAGATAGGACAGGTGACAGAGATAAGTTTATGGTCGGAGGAGCCCAAAGGAGAGAAAAGATCGACAGTATAAGAAGAAGGGTTAGAAGTTAGAAACAGGTCAAGAATGTTGGGCCGATCTCCGATGCGATCCGGGATACGGGTTGGTTGCTGAACTAACTGCTCTAGGTCATTTAGGATAGAAAAGACGTAGGCTTGTTCACCAGGTGGATCAGTAGTGTGAGAGGAGAGCCATTGGCGGTGGTGAACGTTGAAATCTCCTAAGATGAAGATTTCTGAGAAAGGAGAAATGGATAGAATGTGTTCCACTGTAGAGTTTAGATAGTCAAAGAATTTGGGAAAGTTGGTAGAGTTAGGGGAAAGATAGACAGCACAGAAATATTTAGTAAGAGAATGACAGGAAAGTTTGAGCCATAAAGTTGAGAATTCAGAGGAGTCGAAATCGGGAACATGAGAGCAAGTGAGTTTGTTGTGCACATATGCACAACATCCGCCTTTGGCTTTGAAACTAGGATAGAGAAAGTAGGCGGATACAGAGAAGGGGCTGCTGGATGTTGCTACAGATATCCTGAGTTTCGGTGAGGAAGAGAAGATCAGGTTTGTAGGAGGAGAGATGGTGCTCAACAGAGTGAAAGTTAGAGGAAAGTCCGCGAATGTTGCAGAAATTAATAGAAAGAGTAACAGGCCGAGGTCCAGGTAATTGTGTGGGGTCGTCAGGGGATGGTCGGTCGGGTGTGGGGGCATTTATGGTCCCCCCCCCCCCTGGGGACTCCAAGGCTGGGCTAGAATTCATCGTTTTGTTTTGTTTTAATTTTGGTGTGGAGGAATGAAGTGTGGTGTGCATGTTTAGTGTAGTGAAGTGGATAGGAGGAGGAGGTGTTTGTGAGAGCTAGCTGGATTGCTCTCAGTGTAAATGAGGCACACAGAAAGTCTGTAAGAGAGGCCAAGCAAATGAAACAGGAGTTCCAGCAACTCTTTATCACATGCCTATTACCTCACCTGGATCTAGCCCTGATCGATTGGTGCCTACAATCTCCCCACATCGAACGCGTAGTCCGTTACACATGAACACAAACTCTTTGTTAATACAATATTACACCGGAATACAACACTGGCTCGTAGGCCGTTTAACTCTCTATAAAAGATATAATCTTTAACTCTTAGTTCTCTTACAACATCGAACGCGTAGTCCGTTACACATGAACATAAACTCTTTGTTAATACAATATTACACCGGAATACAACACTGGCTCGTAGGCCGTTTAACTCTCTATAATAATAATAATAATAATAATAATACTTTATTTCACTCACACAGTACAGAGGGGACCATACTGGGGTCCATATATTGTATACCTTACAGTAACATAAATATATATAAGCTACTGTACATAGGCTACATAAAATAAAAAGAAATTAAATAATACCCAGCTTGCTATCATGTAGTTCACAGCACTGCCTCAACCAAAACCAGTGGTCATCAAACTACTGTGTTACCAAAACCACTGTCCTAATTGTGTACAGTACCATGCCGCACATCATTTAGCTTCCGGTACAGTATGTTGCTACAGTACAGTATAGGAATACCAGTACTGTACTGCACTATGAGGTTCAGTAGGCCTACCGGTATGCTAATTCTGTAGAGTAACAAACCTGAAATCATTACTTAAGGTTAAATATAGAGCAACTTCCTCCAGTGTGCCTGGATCCTAGAGGTGTACACTATGCTTGGAGTTTGTAGCATTTTAATGATACTGTTCTCAGAAGTGTTAAGGCGCTGAATGAATTTATATGTTAGCTTTCTAATGAGTGATTTGTAACAGTGTAAGTTCATATAGGCACATAGCGTACTTGTACTCTCATATTTTGAGAGCCCCAGAAACATTTTCATGATATTGTGATATGAGATACTTAGTCTATTCACTGTAATTTTCTTATAGTTCCACCATAGTTGTGCTGTATACATTGGTGAGCAGTAGGAGTTGAACAATGTTATTTTTGTATCCCATGTGCACATATGAAATTGTCTTAATATTGAATTTCCCTGCATGTAAAGTTGCCTTCGCTGACGACCCATATCCTCATCATCTGAGCGATCACTTGAAATATAGTGTCCTAGATACTTTACTTTACTTACTTCTTCTATAATTTCTTCATACAAATGGAATTTAGGTAGCTTTGATTTCAATAGAAGGTTAGATTTAAATATTATGATATTGCTCTTTATAGGATTAAATTTGACTGAATGTTCGATTCCAAATTTTTCACATACTCTTAATAATTTATCCAGTCCTGCTCCAGAGGGTGCGATTAAGGCTA
This sequence comes from Paralithodes platypus, assembly GCA_032716605.1. NCBI lineage: Eukaryota > Metazoa > Arthropoda > Malacostraca > Decapoda > Lithodidae > Paralithodes > Paralithodes platypus. The sequence goes on from CM064481.1 coordinate 19,100,922, forward strand.
GGTCATCAGCATACATGAGATGATTTACAATGGTGCTGCCAATGCAGCACCCAGTGCGAGTCTTGTTCAGCTCCAGACTAAGATCATCCATGTAGACGTTGAAAAGATACGGAGACAATATCCCCCCCTGCCTAACACCATTGGTTACGGCGAAAGAGCCTGACAGGATGTTGCCCCATCTTACACACATTTTTTGATTAGCATACCAGAAAATAAGTATCCTAACAATATAGCTAGGCACTCCCCTGTTAACTAATTTTTCAAATAAGGTTTTGTGACACACCCTATCAAAAGCTTTACTTGCATCAAGAAAACAAGATAAAATTGAGCTATTTAGCTTGTTGTTGTATCAATCACTTCTTTCAGCACATATATGCATTGGTCTGTGCCGTGATTTTTCTTAAAGCCAAACTGATTGCTGCTGGTGACAATAATATATGCAGACATTCTTTCTAGAAATATCATTTCAACTACCTTACTCACCACACTAGCAAGTGCTACTGGGCGGTAGTTGTCTTTAGCTGTAATTTTACCTGATTTATCATTAATGACAGGAACAAGTATTACGGATATCATAGACTCCGGCAGGACACCATGCGTAAATAGACTGGTGATGCAAGAACTAAGTTTATCTATTAACAACTTATCTGCATATTTAAGATGTTCTGCATATATACCATCCAGCCCACAAGCTTTGTTTAGGTTAAGTTTTCTTATGGCATTCTCAAGATCACTTTCAGTCACTTTAATGTCTTCATAATTACTATCTTTCACATATTGAATTGCACCATTAGTAGACCTTTGGTTTACACTGTTAAGTAGTTCCTTAAAATGAGTTTTCCATAAGTCAGCAATGTTCTCTTCACCCGTAACCCCCTCAACACTGACAGGTAATGGTGTGTTACAATTTTGCATGGATCTGATGTCCTTCCAAAAACAGTTAGTATCCTTTTCTGCCAGACTCTTTGCAAGGGCTTCCTTCCTTAATTGGTTTTCATTTTGCTTAATAAATCTAATGGCATATTTGGTCCTAGCCTTTGCTCTTTTGTGAAGTTCAAATATAGGCCCCCTGTCTGGGCTGACCTACCTCAAGCCAATGAGACCTAGCATCTCTGGAGGCCTGATACAGGTCAGCCACATAGTCTTGCCAACCTGGCTTATTGAATGAGGACTTATATTTATGACTATTAAAAATACTTTCCCCCGCTTTTGATAAAGAATCTATTATACTATTGTAAAATTTAATAATGTCCTTTCTGTGTTGTGCATCACTACATTTTGGATCCCTGCATTGTGCTACACCATTACCATCATATTGCACCCTATTTAATAAGTCTTTGGTTTTATCACAGTACATTTGGCACTCTTCATTTGAGATTACATTCCATGGAACTTTTACCTTGATGCTATTGCTAGTTTCTGTTATTTCCGGTGCCTTATTCATTTGGATTGTTAATTCTATAGGTATGTGGTCGTCATCCGTAATGTCGTATCTTATGGCCATTTCTGAGATAGAGTCATAAAAGTCAGAGCTAGAGATTGCATGATCAAGCCACGACCTGGTCTCCCACGCTTCACTAACATATGTATAGCTATTTTCTGGAAGCAGGTTTTTGGAGGACAAAATTAAACCTTGCTCATCACAAAACCTTAACATATGTTTAGCAAACATGGAACCACCCAACTCGTGAGGGGTAGCATTCCAATCACCTACCACCGAGTAACACGTGAAATTCAGAAATTAGGCCACCAAGCTCCCCTAACTTTTCCAAATAAAGTTCTTCATTTTCTGCACACTGATACGGTAAGTAAACACAAAATATTGCAAATTTGCTGTGTCCCACTTCCAGCTGTATTCCCGCACACCAGCTTAAATTTGTCTCAATGGTTTTAATTACACTATCTAGGCACGATCTCCACATTATTGCAACTCCCCCTGGGGGGTGACCTGCCACAATTCCATCACGTGTGTCCGTAGTGGAGACCCAGTACCCATGGAAATCTTTATCTAATATGTTCAAATTACCTAAGTCCTGTTTTGTGTACCAGGTTTCCTGAAGGCAGACTATGTCACTGGTCCTTAATGTAGATACGATGTCAGGTCACAACAGGAGATTCCTCTTTGTTTTGGGGGAGTCCTCTGCAGTTGTATGAAGTTACTTTTATACTTGCTGCTGTTGTTGGTATCTCCTCCATTACTGCGAGTTGGATAGTGGTGTGCGATGCCTCCAAGTCCCAGAAACCTCTGCACTGTCCTCATTGGGATATTGTCTTGGTTCTCTGTACCATAATACCTATAAAGTCCCAGAAACCTCTGCACTGTCCTCATTGGGATATTGTCTTGGTTCTCTGTACCATAATACCTATAAAGTCCCAGAAACCTCTGCACTGTCCTCATTGGGATATTGTCTTGGTTCTCTGTACCATAATACCTATAAAGTCCCAGAAACCTCTGCACTGTCCTCATTGGGATATTGTCTTGGTTCTCTGTACCATAATACCTATAAAGTCCCAGAAACCTCTGCACTGTCCTCATTGGGATATTGTCTTGGTTCTCTGTACCATAATACCTATAAAGTCCCAGAAACCTCTGCACTGTCCTCATTGGGATATTGTCTTGGTTCTCTGTACCATAATACCTATAAAGTCCCAGAAACCTCTGCACTGTCCTCATTGGGATATTGTCTTGGTTCTCTGTACCATAATACCTATAAAGTCCCAGAAACCTCTGCACTGTCCTCATTGGGATATTGTCTTGGTTCTCTGTACCATAATACCTATAAAGTCCCAGAAACCTCTGCACTGTCCTCATTGGGATATTGTCTTGGTTCTCTGTACCATAATACCTATAAAGGATATAATCTTTAACTCTTAGTTCTCTTACAACATCGAACGCGTAGTCCGTTACACATGAACATAAACTCTTTGTTAATACAATATTACACCGGAATACAACATTGCTCCCCGGACAATATTTCTGGTAGCTTCAAGAGCCGGATACGCCCTTACGTTACTTTCTATTTCAAAAGACCCAATCTTAACGGTCACTCAACCGAGCTAGGAGGTAGCAAGACTAATCATGAAGTTCCTTTATCGATGATAAGTTACGTTAAACATATTCGGACTAGTGTCCCTTCAATATAATTCGGACGTGTGTCCTTGCAATATAATTTTGGACGTGTGTCCTTACAATCTAATCCGGACGTGTGTCCTTACAATATAATTCCTATAGCCCTAGCTGAAGCTCATCTCTAAAACAACTATTCACTATTTTCCCCTAAACCCAATAGTTGTTATTTAATCTCTGTCCCTCTTACGTTAATTAAAGAACTTCCTATAAGATCCTAAATACTTGGTATCAAATGGCTTGGAGCCCTTTCTATCAATAAACACTAGTTACACATAACACATCATCCGTTTATTCTATTTCTTAGTCAAGTCAATTTCTCTTTTCGTTTTGTTCTATAAGAACACATATTTTTATCGAAGATCCCCCGAATTAGTCAAATTCCCTCTCTCTTTTTCTTGGTTCCTCTGCGGGCCCAATATGAGTCCTGAATAAAAGTCTGTTGCTCGTGGTGGGCGTTCTGGCTGCACTACCACCTCAAAGCTGGCCAGTAGTGGTCTGGGAGGTTGTCACTCTTAGCCATCTCCTGTCGTCCTGGATGAAGTTGCTGGCTGCGGGTGTGCAGGCATGCAATATGGCGACAGGCCCAGGGATACTGATGGTGTATCCTCCGGGTTGGTGAGAGTGATGCAGGACTTGAGTGCTCTGCTACTGGAACTGTTGTGTGGGCTGGAAGGCTACTGTGGTGATCGCCTTGGTTCCTGGTGTGCCCGCAGGAGAGGGGGAGGCTGGGAGGAGAGGTGTTGCTTCCTCGAGGCGTGGTGCCCGTCTGACCCCGAGCGGCTCTCGTCCCCTTCCCTTTATAGGGGGGCCCGGCGCGCTGATTGGCTGCCCCGCTTTGCGCTGCCAATTGTGCTTTAGCAAGCGTGACTTGCAGTTTAGACTCAGTCCTATCTCGCTCTCCTTCTCCAAAGTAAGTGCCAGGAAGTTGATTGCTTTTGTCATTTAGTGGCTTACGGGAGTCAGATGATGACACTAAGTTGTCTGACAAAAGGCAAGTAGAAGATCCGGTACAAGGAGCAAATGAGGTAGATGTAGGAAGGTCACAGGTGGTCATGCCGGGAATTTGGACGTTTGTGGCCCAAAAAGTTCGACACGAAGGAGCGCCCTGATTGGTCGGACGCTTTCTTACTTTAATTATTATCATTATTATTATCATTAGAGTTATAATTTCTATTTTTCAAGACAGTCTCAAAGGATATTGATGACTAAAACTACATTTTTCTCAACAGTTCTGCGAGATAATCAGTGACGAGCATGGTATCGACCCCAACGGCCAGTACCAGCAAGTGACCCGCGACATTGAAAAACTACAGCTGGAGAGGATTAACGTCTACTGAATCCGTGGAAATCATCAGTGACGAGCATGGCATGGACCCCAACGGCCAGTACCAGCAAGTGACCCGCGACATTGAAGAACTACAGCTGGAGAGGATTAACGTCCACTGAATCCGTGGAGATCATCAGTGACGAGCATGGCATCGACCCCAATGGCCAGTACCAGCAAGTGACCCGCGACATTGAAGAACTGCAGCTGGAGAGGATTAGCATCTACTGAATCCGTGGAGATCATCAGTGACGAGCATGGTATCGACCCCAACGGCCAGTACCAGCAAGTGACCCGCAACATTGAAGAACTACAGCTGGAGAGGATTAACGTCTACTGAATCCGTGAAGATCATCAGTGACGAGCATGGCATCGACCCCAACGGCCAGTACCAGCAAGTGACCCGCGACATTGAAAAACTACAGCTGGAGAGGATAACGTCTACTGAATCCGTGGAAATCATCAGTGACGAGCATGGCATCGACCCCAATGGCCAGTACCAGCAAGTGACCCGCAACATTGAAGAACTACAGCTGGAGAGGATTAACGTCTACTGAATCCGTGGAGATTATCAGTGACGAGCATGGTATCGACCCAACGGCCAGTACCACTAAGTGACCCGCGACATTGAAGAACTACAGCTGGAGAGGATTAACGTCTACTGAATCCGTGGAGATCATCAGTGACGAGCATGGTATCGACCCCAACGGCCAATACCAGCAAGTGACCCGCAACATTGAAGAATTACAGCTGGAGAGGATTAACTTCTACTGAATCCGTGGAGATCATCAGTGACGAGCATGGTATCGACCCCAACGGCCAGTACCAGCAAGTGACACGTGACATTGAAGAACTACAGCTGGAGAGGATTAACGTCTACTGAACCCGTGGAGATCATCAGTGACGAGCATGGTATCGACCCCAACGGCCAGTACCAGCAAGTGACACGTGACATTGAAGAACTACAGCTGGAGAGGATTAACGTCTACTGAATCCGTGGAGACTTTAATTCTCTTGATGAAAGGGGTGGACGACATGACGGTTGGGGAGAGAGAGCGGTTGGAGCAGCAGGCGGTTGTGGTGGTGGGAGAAGTAGCCAGGCAAGTGTTGGTTTGACCTGATGGTGGTGGTAGGTCATCTATTTGTGCGGACGTAGGTGTAGCGGGGATTAACGGTGAGGGGCGGAGTATGACCGGGTGTTTGGCCGGGGGGTTGGTATGGCAGGTGATTCCGGCTATTCTACATGTATGAGTGTTGGTTGTGTGTGTTGTTTGTTTTGTTGAGGGTTTTTGATAATTTACTATGTTGGTGGTGTGGTTTGTGTCGAGGATAGGCGAGAATCGTTCGGGTAATTAGGCGGCCCGATTGTGTTCTTACGTTTTGTCTAATGGGAGGGTCTGGGCTCGACTCGGGGGAGGATGGTTTATAGTGGGGAGGTTTGGGGTTAGGGGTTCGGGGTGGGGTTATGGGGGGGTTGGTGGGTGGGGTGGAGGAGCGTCTGGTGGTATTAGGGGGGTAACGTGGAGGGGAATGGGGATGAAGTAGGGGGGGCAAGACAGGTTAGTAGAACAAAAGGGGTGATGTTAGTTGTCATTTTGGAGGTACTAGGTATTGGGGTAGTGGAAGGTGGCAGTGTAGTGTTTGTTGGAGGGGTCTGTGATTTACTTGGCCCTTTGGTAGCGTAATTGTGATCAATAGGGGGGGCTTTTTGGAGGGGGTTGGAGGGGGTTGGGCGGGGTTGGGGATGGTAGAGTTTTTGAGGTTGGCTGGGGGCTGGGGGGGGGAGTTTGGAGGTTGGAGAGGAAAAGTTAGGGGAGGTGGATATTGGCCAAGGAAGGGGTTTCTGACGAATGAGGGGGGAGTTGGCAGATGAAGGTGATTGTGTTTTGTGGGAACTGGTTTTTTTCTTTGTGAGTCTTTTAATTCAACGTGATGTTGGGAGTCTGGGCTGGGGTGAAGTTTTTGATCGCAGGTCGTAACGACATGACGTGTTTGGCTTTGTTTGTGATCTGGAGAAGGCGGTGTGGGAGGTGGTGTTAGAGGTGGTGTTTGAGGGGGGGGCCGTGGGTAAGGGGGGGAGGGGTGATTCCGGGGGAGTTAATAGATGGGTTGGGTGTCCTAGGGGTGTGTTGGCGGAACGTTAGGGGGGGGGGGGATGCTTTGGGTTGTGGGGCAGTGGGAGGCTGGGGGGAAGTAAGGATCTAATGGGGTAGGAATGGTTAGGTTGGGGGTGGTGAGTGGTGTGGCAAGGTTGTGGTTGGGACTTGGTTCGAGGGGTGGGGGTTGGTTTTCAAGAGGTTTGTATATGCGTATGAAGCAATTTCTGTATGTCCGGGTTTCTCCGTGATAGTTGATAGAGGTTTGATAGGCATTTGGGACATGGGATACCGTATATGGGCCCACATAACGCGGGCCGAGTATATTTATGACCGGCAGTTTGGCCACCATTACGGTGTCGAGAATGGTGAAGGGGTTTCTGTCATCTCTGGCGTCGTGTTTGGTGTCTTGGCAAATTTGGGCGGTATGAAGGGTGTTCTTTAATTGTTGCAAGGGATCGAGGGTGAACTGGGTGGTGGAAGGTGTGGCCTGGTGGTAAATAGGTAGTAAAAGTGGGGCTACACAATAGACTCGTTCGTGAGGGGAAATACCATCTTCTTTTGGACAATTATTGTTCATTCCCCATTGTATCATTTTGACTTGGGATGGCCAATTTGAGGTGTTTAGAGCTATCATCCTGAAACGTAATTGGTTGTTGATGGTGCGATGACTTCTTTCGCAAACTGCGTTACCTTGGGGCCAGTAGGGGGATGAGTGTTTGAATTTTATGCCGTATACTTTTGAAAATTCTTCCCAGATTTGTCCTTTAAATTCGGGAGCGTTATCGGATAAGAGTGAAAGGGGTAATCTGAACACGGGCAATATCTCGGTGGCTAGTAATGTGGCAATGGTAGATGCCGTATGATCGTGGGTGGGACAGGCGACCAGGAATTTGGAATATATATCGACGAAAGTGACGATGTACCGTTTGTTGTGGCTAACGGGAAAAGGTCCCATGACGTCCAGTGAAAGGGTTTGGAAGGGCTTGTGGGCGGAAATGGTGCCGGCGGGTCCTGCGGTGCGGCACCAGTCTTTGCCAAGTGCACATGGTTTGCAAGATTCGGTGACCTTCTTTGCAATTCCGGAGGGGTTCGGGGTTCAGTATTGGTCCTGGAAAATTTTGAGAATCTTGTTTTGGCCTAAATGGATGCCATTTCCCTCGTGGATTGCAATCATGTATTCTTGAGCAATAGCTGGTTCGACGACAATATGTCCAGAGTCCGTGGTTAATTGGTCACCCCAGCGAGTTAGTTGGGAGAAGATCTGGTTGGGGATCCATTTTGGTTTGGCTTTTCTCTGCCAGGATTGTAGTAGGGTAGGTGGTAAGGGTGTGGAGTCCTGGAGGATGGAGGTATTGACGAGGTCCGTGTGTTGCAAGGCTGCTAGACTGGTGGGGGTGGTTGTCGGGTACAGGGAGACGGGAGAAGGCGTCGGCGTTGGTGTGCAGTTTTCCGGGGCGGTAGTGGATGACGAAGTCGTATTCTTCTAGAGTTTCCCTCCAACGTACTAATAGTGCCGAGTTAGTCTCGCATCTCTTAAGCCATTGCAAGCTCTGGTGGTCTGTAATGATATCCAACTTGGCACCTAGTACGAACGATCGGAAGTGATTTAGGGCCCAAATTATTCCGAAGCACTCACGCTTTGTGGCTGCGTAATTCTGCTGGGCCGCATTTAAGGTGGAGCTGGCATAAGCAATCACGTGTTCTTTTCCGTCCTGGACTAGGACGGCTCCAATGGCATAAAGAGAAACGTCTGTGTACAGACGGAAGGGTTGTTTGTAATCTGGAAAAGCAACTGTGGGGGCTTGTACTAATTTTTCTTTCAGATTTTCAAAAGCTAAGTGTCTTTCTGGGGTCCAGGAAAATGCGGTGTTTTTGTGGGTGAGCTGGTGAAGGGGCCTGGCAATTTCGGCAAAGTGGGGGACGAAACGTCTGTAGTAGGTGGCTAGCCCCAGGAAGGAGCGTATCCTTTTACGGTAGTGGGGGGTTGTTGATTTTGGATTGCGGAGAGTTTCTTGGGGTCTGGAGAGATGTCTTGGACGGAAATTACGTGTCCTAAAAAACCCACGGTGTTCCTGGCCATCTCGCATTTAGAGGGTTTGAGTTTCAATCCGGCGTCTCTGATTCTCTGTAATACTTGTCGTAGTCGGTGGAGGTGGTCAGACCAGGTTGCGGAGTATACAATGACATCGTCCAAATAGGCAAGACAGGTTTCCCAAGTTAGTCCTTTTAACACAGACTCCATGAGGCGGGAGAAGGTTGCGGGGCCGTTGCATAAGCCAAAAGGTAAGACATTAAATTTGTACAAATGTCCTCCGCTGGTGGAGAAGGCTGTCTTTTGTTGATGTTCGGGTTTAATGGGGACTTGCCAGTATCCTGCTTGTAGATCTAATGTGGTGAACCATTTGGATCCGTGAAGGGAGTCGAGTGAATCGTCGATCCTGGGCAATGGTGTTGCATCTTTGATAGTGGCGTCGTTTAGTCTACGGTAGTCGACACAGAATCTGGTGGAGCCATCTTTCTTCTTCACGAGTACTACGGGCGATGACCAAGGGCTGACAGAGGGCGTGGCAATGCCGGCGTCCAACATCTCTTGGACCTGTTGGTCCTCCTCTTGGTGCTGGAGTGGGTTTTTCCTGCGGGAGGGCTGTCGTAGTGGAGGACCCGTGGTATGAATAGCGTGTTGCTCCATGGTGGTTTGCCCTATTTCTATGGGGGTCTGGGCGAATACATCACGAAAATCATGCAGTAATTGTTGCATCTGGTGTTTTTGTATGTGTGTTAACTTGTTAAGGAGTCTGGAATGGTGGGTAAGATAGGCATGTCACTGGGGTTTACCTGAGGAGCGACAGTTTCGTCAAAAGTTTCGAGGTCGCCCACAATCAAACCTCCAAAGTAGAGTAGTACATCGTCTGAAATGTTGGCAATCAAAATGGTATTTTGTTGGGAAGATAATATGGCAGGTTGGATAATACATCGGTCTTGGCCTACGGAGGGGGTGATGGGGGTCAAAATCATAGCATTTTGGGGGATAGGTCTAAGGGGCACCCATTTCTGATGGCGGGGGGGAATGGTAATTCGGTTTTGGATCATAGCGGGGCTCATAACCGTGAGGGGAGGCAGTTCAGGTGGAGGCCACATGAGGGGTGTGTCAAGTTTTTCTTTCCTAAGGGGAGGTGGGGCAGTTTGTGTCGACGAGGTTGAGCGAGGTTGGTCATGCTTATCTTGAGAGGGGTTTTGTTTTAGGTGGTATGAGGTGGCAGAAGTTCGTTTTTTTTGTTTTTTGTTTTTTTTCTCTGGGATTTGTTTTGGGAAGTTGCCTTTTGTTGGGGTGCTCTTGGTTGTTAGTGGGGTCAGCAAGGGGGTGGTGGTTTGGTTACGTTTTGGCTTTGCAAAAGAGGAAATGGCAGGTTTAGGTTTAGGTCTAGTGTTCACATGGGGTTGGCTGGGGTTCGGACAGGTTGTGGGGGGGCTACTTTTTTTTGTTTTTTTTTTGGAACGTGATCAAGCGTTGGCCACAGTCAACTTGGGCTTGCAACTTGTGAAGGAGATCGAGCCCTAAGTACCCATCGTAGTGCCGGCAATCTAAGTGAAAAACTACAAAGGGGTGATAGCAATTTGCGTGAGGCGTGGGGGTGGTCACATGTAAAGGATTGGTTTCTCCCCTGACATATAGGGGGGCGTCCCCGCCACTGATTAATTTTGACTTGGTTGTTTGTAACCCGCCGAACTTCTTATGGTGTTGGTCATAAAATTAGCTGAATATGCATGATCGGGAAGCGCCGGTATCTATTAATAACCGGACAGGAATACCCTTGAGTTGTGCAAGATGGTATATGGGGGGTGATCGGTCATTTGTGGTGTCCTCCGCCGAAGCCATTGTAGGCAGGGGAGGCTCTAAAAATCCTGGGGGTCTATTTCGGACTCTCCCAAGACTTCCTCCGTCTCGCTACTAAGCTCGAGGTGAGCAACGTCCTCGTTGTCGAGGTCTTGGACTTCCTCGTTCTCGATAAATTCTTCCTCATTGGCAGAAATGCGAGGCTGGGCGGCTCGATATTTGGCGGAGTCTCTTATATCATGAAGGGTACATTTGTGACTACAGGCAGGGAAGTCATAAGGGTTGATAATAACAAGAGTGGGGTTCTTACTTTTGTTGTTGTTGTAGGCCTGGTTTTTGTTGTACACTCGGCGGAGGGGGTTGGGATTGAACCTGGGCCTGCTGGGTTGAGGTTTGCCGGAGTGGTAGGTGGGTTTGGAGATTGCAGTTGGTTGCCGGTGGAATTGGCTGGGGTCTCTATGTTGACCAGTGTTCTGAGGGTGGGTGGTGAACCTTTTTATGGCGGCAATGGTTTTTATTTTCTGTGGTTGCTCCGCGAGGATCCTCCTGATGGTGATCAGATCGCGTTGAAAACCAACAGGGTCGTGCACGGCAAAGTATTCGCGGACTGCTGAGGGCAACGCTTGAACGAGATTCACCAGAATGTGTTGGTCTTGTTGAATTTTGGGAAGCATGGGGGAAAGCATATTTGATTTGTTGTGAAACGGAAGCTAAGGTGTCGTCTAGATCACCTTCGTACTTTATGTCTTTAATGCGGGCATGGGCGACAAAGATGCCTAATGAGGGCTTAATGGCCTCGATAACTATGGGCCGAAACTGGTCCCAAGTGAGTGTGGGGTTAACTTGCGAGGCAACGAGGGAAACGGCTTTTCCCAGGTGCGTTAACAGTACGGCGATTTTCTCTCGGTCCGCATTATATGCCAAATCTAGCACTGGTTTCACAATGTCCATGTATGTTTCGATTTCGTATGTGTCCCCATCGTATTTAGGGATGGGGATGTGCGAGCGAGCTGCTGCCATATTCGCGATGTTACAATGCTTCTATTGTTTGACAATATGGAATGTAATGAAATCTTCTATCCGAATCAAGAACCACCGCGTGCCATCAATGTTATGCCCTGATTTTATACAGGATTAACGATTGATTGGGGTGAGTTCTTCAAGACTGGAATAACAGGTTTCATGCACATACATATAAGGAATCAATAGAACACATAAATGTAATTTCGGAATGTGGTTTGTAATACAGCTTTATTTAATTAACACACTCACTGGTATAGAAAAATAATTAATTCACTTTGGAAAAACATACTGTAGGTAGGAGCAATAGATACAGTATCAAGTTTGGTCTTTCAATTCTCCTAGCACGATCGTGGATCTGGATGGAGCGTGCACTGCCACTTTCAACACTCATTTATTATTCTTCTGAGATACAAGATACAAGATTAGAAGAAAGTCACTCGAAGGGCACTGGTAAAGTTCTCATAAGTATATGGTGAAGTTCGTTGATTATGCCTAGGGCTTAGTTAGTTATTTAGATGTTGAGCCAACTTCAGGTCTCAAATTTCGCAAGATCTGGTAGAGTAAAATAGACAACTAGAATTGTATGCTTATTTGACTGTTAATGCACGTATTGGAATTCGTCACTGAGATTAATTTGCTTTACGACCTATCCCACAAGCTTTTGGGATCTCAGAATATCTATACCGGCCATAATCTCCCCATTAGGAAGAACTCGTTATGTGGCTGAGGGTAAATATTGGCGCGGTAATTATCTCGCAATAACTTTTACTGGTACGAATTCTCGGGCAATGAACAGGGAACTCTAGGAATCGAACTTGAAACACTCGTCATGGCTAGCAAATAACTTTAAAATGAGCATAAGTAAAACAACGATCTGGTGGTACAGTATCTCCGCACTGATACAAATGATAGTCAATAGTGCACTGTTGGGTTATCTTCTCAATTCTCGATCTGGTGTCGTTGAGGGCTTCTAGGCTGCTCCGGGGGCCGTCCAGGGGGTCCAGTCGTGTGAAGAAGTTACAGATGGGCCATCAACCGTTGATGAAGTTCTGTTCAGGTACTCTCTGGGCTAGGATTTTAAATATTATTAAAATGCCCCAGAACAAGAAGCCCACCACAGAAGCCACGAGCGAACACCACAAAGAAACACCTGAAAGAAAGGTCCACAGAACGAAAGGACCAGCTGACCGAGCCAGCCATTGCAGACAGGCCCAAGCCCGCAGGGCTAAGCAGCTCCAGGCCGCACCTACATACCTTTTCTAAACTGACCATTTTCCACACCTCACGTACACTACCCCCCTCGTGTCCTACACTCCTAACTACAAAGATGATGAACAGGAATATACATTCATATTAAAAACACCCATGCCCTGTCCCGACGTTGAGCCAATGCCAACACATCAGACAGCCATAATTATATCTATGTATGTTCTTACATCCGAGAAGTAAACGTTATATATCTTAGAAGTTAAAACACCCACGCCTGTCCCTAGACCTTGTATATCATTTCCCATGACGAGTATAGATATATGTAACCCGTGCTCAGTCGCCCCCTTGCATTGTTCCTCTAGTAACTAAGTGTCTCTAATATTAACTGCCACCAGTATTGATACGACATAGCGGCACTGTCCTTGTGTCGTATTGTGCCAAGTACAGATCAACCAGGTTTCATCACCTTATTAGGACGACGACTATAATGTCATCGTTCATCGATGTATTCAATCCTTAGGTTAAGTATTTTTATCCGCCATTGTGTTCACCTTTTTCCATTTACTTTTCCACAATTGTCATACGTCTTCCCCTTGCCTCCTTCGTATCCACAGTCCACACTACGCCAATTTACTTCATGTCATACACCTCTTACCCCAACCAGAGATTGTATAAGATAACCTGGTTACCAGTATCTGTCATAAGTACCCCGAAACAATAACTAAGTACCCCTACGAACTGCCGCTGTTGTTGGTATATATATTTCATAGAAAATGCAGTTCCCAGGGCCAACTAATAGTATCCATAACCCCTCGGACTGATCACATAACTCTATCTTTTCCAGACTCATATACCACCCCATAGTTGCATTCCCCGGTAGCATTTGGCTAACGTATTCTACTGCCTTTTCAAACTCCCATATCAACTGCAGCCTAATGCCACCCCCACGCCCAGAGACCTTAGGGTCAAATTCCCCTATAGCCCCCCTGCACTCCTCCCCTCTCATTATAAGACCCCGCGCTTCTCTACTTTTGTCCGACCTAGCCTCTCTCTCATACCTCTTGAAGATCCTTGAATTGTCCGTTGCTAATGCTCTCCAACCTTTTATATATATACTCCTATCCAGCCTACCTTCACTTAGTAGGCCAGAACAACATTAGAACTTTACTAGCCCCTTGCATGCCATCTATTCTCTTACAACCCATTCACAACCCTGCACCCAATGGTCGTCGGTGCGAGGCTAGCCGCCTCACCAGTAACTAACTTCTATTGCCATACTTCCAGATAAATGTGGCAGAGTTAGCAACCCAGTCTCCACCACATCCAGCAAACCCTACAATTAACCTCTGAAGTGCGCATGGGGGTAATTGGAAACGTCCCCCTGTGCTGACGTATTTGAGGTGTTTCCGTCACTAAAATATTCATTGTGCCATTAATAGCATTAATATTTATCCATATGCGCCTATTATGGGTTGATTATAAAGGTATTAACCTGAAACAACAATAAAACGAGTGAAAACAGCGTTTGGATGGTCAAAATCGGAGATATAGCCCGCGAGTTGTATAATGTATGGGTGAGGCAATCTGCTTTCCCGCCAATTTCCCCCAAGGCCACTGAGACACAGTCGATCGATACTCTCTCTCTCTCTCTTGCACTCGCTTGCTATCAGTGATGACCACACCCTCCAATCGGATTTCTAATGTTAGCACGAAAATATACCTCAGAATAAGGGAATAACAGGGAAAATAGGTGATAACTGAAGGAGAGGAGGAAAGTGGGGAAGGAGGGGAGGTAGAGGACTGAGATTTTGCATGGCCCAGGGGCCAAAAAAAAATAAAAAAAAAAAAAAAAAAAAATATAAAAAAAATTTTTTTTTTCGATGTCAAAAGTTGATTTTTATTTTCTCTGACTCTTAAGAGTCTTCCCGCAGTGCGCCGGGGGAACTCTTAAGAGTCTCCCCGCAGCTCCCGGGTTAACAACCAGCCGAGTAAAACCAGCTAGCCAAGGCACCTTCGGTTTTGGTATTAAGGACACCCACATCTGTCTCATACACAGAGGGTTATTACGAACACTGGTGATATGGCAAGCCCCTAGCCACAGCCGCCTGACGACTATCACAGAGAGAGGGCGCCCAGCTCCCCCTTTTTGCCCACCCGAGGAGGGAGACCCCCACCCCCGCGGAGGTATACCTGGCCCCTGTTTTGACTTCCGAGTCATTGCCAGATAGCACAGGAATTCTTCCTATCAATGAACTAACCATGCATGACTAACACCTTTACTAACCTCTATTAACTCACAATAAACCATTTACCTTTCTTGCATGCTCTGATCACTAAATTAGCACCTCAGCTATACCATAGAATGAAGATTGAACAATCTAAGAGAGACGCTCCTATCACAGCTGTCCCCATCCTCCTCGCAAAGTAGATCCAGTCTCTCTCCCATAAATACTTCCAGTATAGCCCAAATAGTACCTCTTACTAAGGCTCAGTTATATAAAAATATAAAGGCTTCCTATAGCCATGTGCCACAACAGTAAATACCATCTTACCTAGTCCCCATATCTATTGAGAGCTCAAATAAGTCCATAAGACTCGAGATCCATACTGTCTACAGGGTCCAGAACCGAGCCTATAAATCTAGCTCCCGCCCCCTGTCAAATCAGTTGAAAGCTAGACACCAACCAGTGGTCACTACCCTGCAGTTAACTTCTAGCTCTGCCCTAGTGTTGTTCCGGAGTTGAGATTCCAGAACCGGCAGACTCCGTGGCAGAGAAGACTAATAGAAGCATCTGTCCATGTACAAGTCCTAACGTGCACCTTATAACCTTCACACAAATTCGGGGGTATATAAGTGTGTAGCCATCAACGATCGTCAAGAGATCCGACTTGAGAACTTCCTACATTTTGGACCACCTGGACGGCCGAGGAACCAGTCGTTAGCCCCCAACATCACCGGAAGCAAGATAACCAGGACCAGATCTACAAATACTATTCAAGATTCATGTTGCTAGTACTAAGTGTTATAGTACTAGTTTGATACTCACTTCTTAACTTTCTATAAAGTGGCTAAAACCTTGCCCAGTGTAATTCATATTTAACCATTCCATTTGGGACGTACTAAGCGTATCAGTGCTCTTTAATTAACAGGCGACATTGACTCTCGTAATTACCTTATTCAGATATTAAAACTCTAGTGATATCTAACGTTCGCCCACTGATTTGTGTTCTACGTATTTCTGCCATAAGAATATAAAACTTAGATCAGTACCCCCATGAGGCTAATAGAGATTCCGTGTTCTACAATATACGCGTGTCTAATCCTAACTGTGAGCTGCTACTTGGGCACGCGACCAGCCAGTAATAGATCAAATCAGTGAAGTTGAGTTACACGAATATATTGAGGTCTTCCAGTAAAATAAAACTTGCTAATTATACCCGTGATCAGAAGAATATACATGAACGTTGGAAGTGGGAGACTAGGCTCCATCCAGATCCGCTAATGCTAGCAGTTCCCTTCTATTATTTGTTTTGTGCAGGAATTATTATCTTTCTATGCTCTTTGATTATTTACTTCAATAAACGTGAACTTGTGTCGTGTTACCGTGTGTTTATTTTGTGTTCTCTATTCCTCATACCTTGTATTGTGCATGCAGCCTTATATACCCAGTCATTCAGAACTCACATTACCCAAGTTAAACCTGTAGAAAAACAGGGCATAACAATTATGCCTCAGGCTGAGGCCGGATTAGGACATCATCGGACCAACGCAAGAGGAGTCTACACAAGGACTCTTCTTGACTGTCTCTAATCTTTATGAGAGGTTCAAAGAACTCAGGCAGTTTTACCCTTTTAGTCACAAATCCTGGTTGGTTGCCACAGACAAGATGTGCCTAGGATCTGTTCATGCTAAGTGCTTCTAAGAGTATCTTGCATAGACCCTTCTAACACAAAAGATCTTTCTATCCTAGATCTCTGTGAGTTAAGTACAAGTCAGATGTCTAAAATAATAAAGTATTGAAAGGTAGGGAGTCCTCCGTCCTTCAATATTTGTATTAGGTTAGATAAGACACTAATATAAATAACTATATTAAATTCTGGGTAGCCAGAAATAATTAGTTACGTATATGTAGTTCTTATTGCACTATACAGTCAACCCTCGAATGTGCGGACTAATAGGGGGGGACCCTTGTCCGCACATTGAAAAAGTCTGGACATTGGAAATACATTGAAAAAAAAAAAAAAAAAAAAAAAAGGGATATCCCCGCCGCTGTAGGCCTGCTCCCTCCCCTCCCCATCCCGGCATCAACCCCGACCCCATATTTGTCATTTGATAAATTTCACATAAAAAAGAAAAAAAAACAAAAAAAAAGGAAGGATATCCCCGCCGCTGTAGGCCGTCCCGGCCTCAACCCGGACCCGTTACTGTGATGATGTTGATAAGCCTTGTGCTACACCCTATTGATAATTCAAAACTATTGAACACACTTAAAAGTGTATGTTATTTGGTCTCTATATAATCTGTGAATCATTTCCGATATGATGGAATTAATGACATTTTTTTTCCACCAACTCATAATCAGCAAAAATGACACAAATGTCAATTAAAAATATGTTACAATATTCCCCATCATTTTGTGTATACTGTGGAACATAAAAAAACAAAAAATCTATCAAACGTAAATCTTCGGTCCCTGAACCTCGGCGCCTCCCACAGCAAGAGGGGTTGAAATATTTTTACTATCTTATGTATTGTTTATCTATGTGCTGGAAGGATATTTTATTTTACAATTCCATTGCATTAGAAATTATTCAAAGATTACAAAAAGTCCAAATAAGACATAATTATGTTAATGTATACGGGAGTTAGGTAGATGCATTAGAGAAATAGATAGATAGAAAGAGAGTTGCAGAGGGGGAAGTGAGCGATAGACAAACAGGAACAATTAAAATACCGGACAACTTTTAAATTAACGGTCTTTTGCCCGATTTGTCCGGTCTTTTGGGGACTTGTCCGCATCGGCTGTTGGGTCCGTACAAACCGAAGTCCGGTCAACTGGGGTCCGCCCATGTGAGGGTCGACTGTATATAAATTATTATAAAACTCAAGTGGAAGAGGTGATACCAGCAATGAGTTTTTAATACACTTATTTGGGATAGATATATGTATTAGTTAAAGGTCTCTATATTAACCGGTGGGTGTCCATGAAGAATGAAGGAGGCTGCGCACACCCCAGGACAAACACGTCCGAACCCGACAACGCCCAGGAGAAGGACATAAGCGCCCCGATAAGAGCGTGATGACGCGCAGAACAAACAGCAGACGCCTGGGAAGCGCATGATGCTGGATCATGTTTAATGCTTTAATATTTTATCTTTTACTGGGTTATTTCAAAGATTGGCCATTACCATTCGTAAGGTGCATTGTCAATGATGAAGGGGCCACTAATAAATTGTAAGCATGTTGAGCTTAACGGTATGAATGAAGTGGTATATAGCAGATACAGTAGTTGTTGGGCTAGGCGATGTCTGTTTGCATTGACCAGTGTACGGGCATTCATGTTTCACCT
This sequence comes from Paralithodes platypus, assembly GCA_032716605.1. Taxonomy (NCBI): domain Eukaryota; kingdom Metazoa; phylum Arthropoda; class Malacostraca; order Decapoda; family Lithodidae; genus Paralithodes; species Paralithodes platypus. The sequence goes on from CM064481.1 coordinate 19,119,112, forward strand.
TTAGGATGGTACCTACTCCACCTCACCCAGTCTGCCCTCTGTCGGTTTGACCTAGCACGTCTTAGAATCGGCGATGACGTTCCAGGTGAAGCATCTGCGCGGAAGTGGGACGTCGGTGGGAGGTATCACTTTTTGGGGTTTTCAGGTCGACCCTTGCAACATGGGCACAGCTTGGGTGGCTGCTCTCAGAGCGAGAAGGGTCCAGGCGCTCATGTTTGAATTTGGTAGGCGTCTGGATGTTTGAGTTCTTTTCTTTCCGTGATTCCTCGTGGCTGCAGTTTTTCTTGGTCGACTTGTGATCCTTGTGATGTCTGTGGGCCTTGTGATGTTTGTGGGATCTTTGTTTGGGTGGTGGGGAGACTTCTTGTATCGAGTTGAGTCAACGTGGTGTTGTCTTAGTTCCTTTCTCTTCGCTCTCTACTCTCCTTCCTTCTCATTCGTCTTCTTCCATCTCCGCTTCCCATATGCTTTCCGTTTTCTCTTATTCCGTTTCTTCTCGGCTTCCTCTCAGCCTTCCTGGTTTTCTCTCGTTGTTCAGGAAGCAATATGTGATTAGGTGGCCCGTCTCCTTACCACCACCTCCTGTCTTCCCCTTACATGTATCTCCCGCCCCCCACTCCCTTCCTTTCTCTCTCAACTTCCCTCCTCCTTTAACCTACTTTTTACCTACCCTACTCCCTATAAATCCTCCCTCCCACCTCAAATACAGTCAGCACCCTCCTCTGCACTTTCCATACTTCTCCCGTCCCTCCTACATATACGAAACTACAGCTAGAGCTGTCAGTGTGGCTCAAGCCTCCAAAGAGAGCACACCCTATGTCGTTCTCCCTCATATGCTTTTGTCATTCTCCATGGTCACAATAGCACGGTTTATCACTGGATATTTGCTCTTTACATCTACAGTATTATCTGATTCTTCAATGTTCACTATACAAGTGAAATATGTGCAAATGGAGCAATAATATTGCTTTGTATGGTAAATAAAACAAATTTTATCGGAATCGACCTTTAACCCAAGGAGCACGTATGCCATTGATGTTTTTGAAAAGCCCAAATATACGAAAAAATACATTTGATTCTGACAGAATATTAATTAGGCCTACTATATAAAGCATTATTTCTGCTCCATGTGCATAGATTTTACTTATATGATGAACATATGAAGACCAGAAAAGAGGTGTAAACAGCTAATATCTAGTGAAAAACGTATACGTGTAGTGGGAGATGGTGGAGAGAGGAGAGAGAGAGAGAGCTAGTGCAACACAGAACTGCTTCCTGGGCCTGCTAAAAGCAAACTGAGCTTCCTAGCAGGTGAAGGGTCGAGGGAGTGTGGAAGACCGTGACTCATTATATTTTGTGCTGCAAGGAAAGGGAGGAATGACGAAAATAAGAGGAATAATAGCCAATAATTGAAGTGGGAGGAGAAAGGGGGGGAAGGAGAGGGAGGGGGTGGAGGTGGGACACATATATAGGGGAGAGGAAGGAGGTACTGGAGTGATTATACTACTCACATATTCCTTTCATTTGAGTACCTGTGGGGCATTTTTGGGGTATATTTTCGTGGGTTAGCTTCCATAAGGCCTAGATCACATACGCTTATAGAGACACTTCCGTGATGCCTATCGCACTTTAGAGGTTAAAAGTCCCACACTGGCTGACCTTTCAAAACATGATTTACCCGTTGAGCCCCGGCTAGTTATAATATTTTGTTCACCCCAGTCCCAAGCCATTTTCACTTCTTGTTTTTGTTTGCTAAAATGGAAGACAAGGATGAGAAATAAAAAAAAAAAAAAAAAAAAATCACCTCGGATATTTATATTTTTTTTTTTTTTGGGGGGGGGGCCCCCCGGTGGGGGGTTGGGGGGGGGGAGCCTCAAAAAAATTTGTTGAGCCAAAATGGAAGAGAATGGTGAGAAATGAAGAAAAACAAAAAAAATCACCTCGGTCATTTGGGGGGAGGGGGGGTCGAAAGTTTGTCTCCCCCGCATGACCACCCGCCCGGGAGCACTAGGGTGAAAACTGAGTATGGCATTGTACAGCATACATCCTAAGGAGTGTCTCACATAAATCTCAAGCCTCTAGCTCCGATACGACCGGAGTAATGAAGGTTCAAAGTGGCGGTGAACTAAGGGTGTAAAGTATCCCCACTGAGCCCACCACCACCAGCCGCGCGGCTGTCTCGACCCGCTCACACCTACCGGCCCGGCTCTCACACACACTACGGTACCTCCCCCTCCTATTCTCCCGCCATTTCCTACCTTACGAGCCACGTAAGTGTTTTTTATATGTCGGACGCACGTGATGCGTCGCTGGGAGTTGGTGATCAAACACTGCCGACGCATCACGTGCGACGCTGGGTCTCACCGGGTTAAAGCATTCCCCGGGTTAACTCCTCCTACTTCAAACCTCCGTAATAACCCCGCCCCCTTTTATTCAAAGCGATTAAAGTGACATCTTTTAACTCGTATAGCACTAAGCCCCTTTAGTATAGGCTACACCATTCTCCCATGCGAAGGTATTCTGATCGATTCATTCCTCATATCACTAAAATCGTTAATTTACCATATATATAATTAACCCAGGAACTGTGGGAAGACTCTTAAGAGTTCCCCCGGCGGACTGCGGGAAGACTCTTAAGAGTCAGAGAAAAAAAAAATCAACTTTAAACATCAAATGTTTTTTTTTTTTTTGCCCCTGGGCCATGCAAAATATCACTCCTCTACCTCCCCTCCTTCCCCACTTTCCTCCCCTCCTTCAGTTATCACCTATTTTCCCTGTTATTCCCTTATTCTGAGGTATATTTTTGTGCTAACATTAGCGAGTTGCAAGCAGGGCATTGTCATCTCTGTTAGCAAGCGAGTGAAAGAGAGAGAGAGAGAGTATCGATCGACTGTGTCTCAGTGGCCTTGGGGGAAATTGGCGGGAAAGCAGGTTGCCTCACCCATACATTATATAACTCGCGGCCTGTATCTCCGATTTTGACCATCCAAACGCTGTTTTCACTCGTTTTATTGTTGTTTCAGGTTAATACCTTTATAATCAACCCATAATAGATGCATATGGATAAGTATTAACCCGGCAAGCGCTATAGGCCTAACGGAAGGCTTCCTATAGGGAACGCGATAGGCCTCACGGAAGCAAGACCATAAAAAAAGCCTTCCATAAAAGAAAAGGGCCTATCAAAACAAAGGAATTTGTCTCTAGGTGAGATAATTCCCCTCCAGTACTCATCCATGTAAATCTCACCCACCCCCCTCCCCTCCTTCCCCACCTTATTCCCCCCTCCCTCCCCTCCTCAATTATCACCTATTTTTCCTCTTATCATTTATCGGTTATTTTTCTCTCCCGCGATAATGTAGCACAAGTGGGTTGCAGAAAAGATCGTTATGCAACACCCAGACACCGGCCCACACCGCCCCGCTCGTCTCAGTTACCTCACAGACAGCGAGAGAGGAGGGTTGCCTGTGGCTCTCTCTCGCCTGAGATTATGACCGGGTGGCCAATATCTTCGTTTTTCACCACCCAAATGCTTTTCCCATTTATTTTAGCACTCTTGAAGGTTCATATATACATCATATATGTAAAATAAAAGCATACCGAAAACAAATAATGCTCTATATTGTAAATATAACGAATTCTGTCAGAATCCAAGGCTAGAAATGCACAAATAACTACCCTAGCCCCTAGGTCTATTTAGCGCTTGTCAGGTTAATGCTATTTATGGTAAAATGAATATTTTAGTGATGGAAACAGCTCAAATACGTCAGCACAGGCGGACGTTTCTAATTACCCCCATGCGCACTTCTTAGGTTAATACTTATCCATATATGTGCCTATTTTACTTTTAATATGAACATATGAACATGGGAAAGCAATAAAACAAGTGGTAACAGCAATTGGCTGGTGAAAATTGCATATTTAACCCCGCGGTCGTAATTTGGCCTAGACCGGCGAGAGAGGCACACCCTCCCTCTCTCGTGTCTCGCATGGCACTGGGAGGCCAGGGGAGCTTTAATCAGACTGGCTTGGAGGGTCGGAGTTACACTCCTCCACCCTCCTCCTTCTCTCCCACTTGTCCTCCCACGAAAATACTCTATAAATATCGGGAATAATTGAGAAAATACCTGATAATTGAGGAGGGGGGGAAAAGGGGGGGGGGGACCACATGTGTAGGAGTGGTAGCAAGTAATGGAGAGAAATTATCTCGCCTAAACACAAATTGCTTCTTTTTGAGTGCCACATATTGGGGTGTTTTAAAAGTTTTTTTTTTTAGGCCTAGAATCTTAAGTCTTCCCGCAGCCACCCAGTAGGACGTCTTAAGAGTCTTCCCGTAGCTGCTGGGTTAAATACTAGGTGAACTAACATCAATTATTACTTCACGCCATGACAAGAGCTCTAGCATAGCTGTCGTAGACTGTATCTGTTAGTAGGCTACTTGTATAAACTGGCCAGGTGTTGCTTATTTGTTAGTTGTAGATGTTGCAAAGAGATTTCTCAGAGCAATATTGTTCCAACACGCCCTCCAAACCCGGCATCCCTTACGTGTTGCAGGTCCACTTGATCCGGTAGTGTTGAGGGTTTGGTCTTGATTCTAGACTTCCCAATCTGAATCCTATCCCAGTCCTCCAAAACCCATCGTATCATGTTGACTGAAAAAAGCTCTGCAATTATCAAACTACAGTTCTATATATCGGGAAGACGCCGCGGCTGGGCAAATACTCTGGCACAACCTCGCTACAACACCTATTGTGCTACACTCTAATTAGCTGCGGAGATGTAGAGACCAACCCCGGCCCTAGTTCAACGTTGAAGAAACCTCACCACCAAACAAGTAAGGCAGACACCGACATTTCAACAGTCCCTAGCAGTAAAATTCGTTATAACAAATTGGGCCAGCAGGCACCCAAGTCTCCCGTCACGTTCCAACTCACACCAAGACCGCAGGGCAACCGCCAGCACAGTGCCAACATTCTACCTACTCAACATTACCCTCAACTGTATCATCACTACCACAGATATCGGTGACCCAAGTAACACAACATGCAACCAGAACACCCAAACAAACAGGAAGCTCTAGCAAACACATCGACAATGAAGTAACAGCAACAACGGCCAAGAACAAGGACATAAAACAACAAATACAGGTAGGGGTGGGAGGGGGGCAAGGGGGAGCCACAACCTGTCCTCATCTCACGCGCTCACACACCATCAGCCGCTCACGGCGCACAGCTGATCACCACACCGCCAGACGTACGATGACCAGTAACAGGAAAATATATATAGTGTGCGATATTGGATTCAACAAAAGGAGTACAACGTCACAATGTAGTAGTTGTAATGAAACAGTACACGATCGATGTACTTACGTTACTAGCAGAAAAGAAGTGGAATGCGATAAATGTAGGAAAATAGCTATTAAGGGTCCTAAAATCATTTGTGAAATATGTGAATCACTCATAACAAGAAAACAAAGGATCATAAACTGTGTTAAGTGTAAAACTGTAGCTCACATGAAGTGCATCTCTAAGAAGACCAACAGTGAAGAACGGGAATTCCTATGCAACATATGTACCTTGCATTCATTACCGAATATTAATGTAAATGAACCAATTAGTAATAACAACTCAGAATCCAGCCAGGACACATTCAAAATCAAAGATGAATACAGAGTGTTCACCAACAAAGGGCTCCATCTTATCCACATTAACGCCAGATCAATGTACCATAAATTGTCAGAATTAAACTTGTTAGCTAATAAGGCCAAAGCTTCAATAATTGCAATCACAGAAACCTGGCTGGATTCAAGTATAAACGATGGTGAAATAAACATTCAAGGTTTCAATATGGTTAGGAATGATCGCAATAGGCATGGGGGAGGAGTATGTCTGTATGTAAAAAACAACCTCACACACACAACCAGGACCGACCTCCATGTAGAAAATCACGAAGCTCTGTGGATCGATCTACACCTGCCGAGGACAAGACCCATCACAATTGGGGTATGCTATAGGCCACCAGACGACACACAATTCTTGACCAAATTTGAATGAACGTTGTCATCGCTAGACCCTCGGAATGAATCCATCATACTAGGGGATTTTAACCTGTGTTACAAACAACGAAATGATAGGCTTGTACGAGAATATAGGCATATACTGACAATGCACAATCACAAACAACTCATCACAACCCCCACACGTATCTCTGAGAACACTGCCACAATAATAGACCACATAAACTGTAACAGAGAGGACAAAATATCCCAATCAGGGGTTATACAGACTGGGATAAGTGATCACTTCGTCACATATTGCACACGAAAAACCACAAAAATTACCCTAGAGAATCACAAGATTATCAAAACAAGGTCACTCAGAAACTACAATAAAGAAACATTTCTGGACATTTTATGGAATACAGACTGGTCTCCAGTGTTTGGAAGTACAAACGTTAATGACGCATGGGTTGGCTTCAGAACCATCATCACAAACATTCTAGACGAAATAGCTCCTCTGAAAGACATACGAATTAAAGCAAGGTTAGACCCATGGATCAACAATGACATACTACACCATCTGGAACACAGAGACAATCTGTTAAAAAGGCTAGCGAAACATAGACAGGATCAAGGTCTGAAACATGAGTTCAACAGGGCCAGGAATAAACTAAGTAGGAAAATAAAATCAGCGAAAAATAATTATTTTCACAATAAGGCAGAGGAATATCAGAATAACCCAAAGAAACTATGGAGGCACCTAAAAACAACAGGCTACAGCAACAAGACAAGGGATTCGTCTAACACTAATATTGCCCTCACCATTAATGATCAGATTTGCCACGATAAACGACAAATTTCAACCTACTTCAACTTCTTCTTCACCTCCATAGCAAACACACTTGCACAGAACCTACCTCAACCTCTCAATAAATACACAACAACGGCCACCTTTCGAAATTTCTACAGAGATAAAGACATACACCCAAACACATTTGGATTGCAAAATGTTACACCAAAATACACTTTTGACGAGCTGTCTAACCTAAATGTACATAAAAGCACAGGACCAGACAAAATTCCTGCCAAATTTCTACGAGATGGAGCCATTGGTATAGCAGGCCCCCTAACCCACATCATCAACTTGTCAATTAAAACCAACACTGTACCTGCTGAACTGAAGGAAGCTATTGTAACCCCTCTATTCAAGAAAGGAAATAAACTAGAAGTTGGTAACTACAGACCAGTTACCATATTATGTATTGTATCTAAAATCCTTGAAAGAGCGGTATACACCCAAATTGAACACTACCTCAAACAAAATGATCTATTCTATAAGTTTCAATCAGGTTTCAGATGCATGCACTCGACAGACTCCTGTCTCATCCACTTAACGGATCACATTCGTAAAGAAATGTCTAAAGGTAACTACACCGGTATGGTTCTTCTTGATCTACAAAAAGCGTTTGACACAGTAGACCATGATATCCTATGTAATAAACTACAAGCAATGGGCATAGGATCTGTGAACTGGTTTAAATCTTATCTTAGTGGTAGAACCCAAAGAGCCAAATTGACGATAATATATCTGATCCTATGCCAATTAACTGTGGGGTCCCGCAGGGATGCATCCTTGGTCCCTTACTCTTTCTCTGTTATGTGAACGACATGGAACTGAGCGTCTCATTTAAATTATTACTGTATGCAGACGACAGCGTGCTCCTGGTTTCAGGAAAAGACCCAATAAGTATTGCCGCTTCACTTTCCAAAGAACTAGAATCATGTAGTGAATGGCTAGTGGACAATAGACTATCTCTTCACCTGGGCAAGACGGAAGCCATCTTATGTGGAACAAAACGCAAACTGAAAGACATTGTGGGCTTCTCGGTCAACTGTAATGATATTCCTATAACAACAGTGTCACAAGTTAAATATCTCGGACTAAAACTGGACGCGAGTTTGTCAGGTGAAACAATTTTGGAATCTATCCTGAATAAGTGTAGAGCACGTATAAAATACCTGTATAGATAAGTGGGATGCTTGCCCGCGGCGACCAAAAAGACCCTCTGCCAAGCGCTTGTTCAATGTAATTTTGACTATTCTGTGTCATCCTAGCTGGTACTCTGCATCATCTAAATCAGCACAGCACAAACTTCAGGTCACTCAAAATAAAATGGTTAGGTTCATGCTGAACCTAGGACCCAGATCACATGTTGGCCAGGAACAACTTCAGTCACTAGGTATGCTCAATGTCGCTGACAGGGCCAAACAAATCAGGCTCACTAATGCCTTCAAAATTTTCTATGACAGAGCTCCAGAGTACCTAAAGAATGATTTTGTTAAAGCAAATGAGAGGAGTGGACATAATACAAGAAACAGGATGTTTAATTTTAAGGTCCCGAGAATCCAAGGACAGGGTAAGCAAACATTCTTCTTCACCGCCATCAAAGACTGGAACGACCTACCCCAGTCAGTCCGTGAAAAGAGAACACTGTATTCCTTCAGACGTAGCCTGAAGGAACACCTGAATCGGACAGCTGCGAGAAGGGAGCACCAAGCTTATGTCTACTACTAAATGCGACATAAGAGATAGACAAACCAAACTAAAATTATTACTGATTACGGATTACTGATATTTACTATAGGATGTAAGGTATCTTAAAATAACCCCCTAGAAATACTTTCTCTAAAGTATCTATTTCTTTATCCTCCCCTTTTTCCCCAGCTAACCTAATCCCACAAGGACCCCAATGGAAATACGCCTTACGGCCTTATTGGGCTATCCTTAGTTGGAATTATGCAAGGCTGGTACATGTCATATTTGTAACAAACTATGTGGTACCAACTCTGTAAATTGCTAACTGAATAAATATTATTATTATTATTATTATTATTATTATTATTATTCTACTATTTTACCTGACACACTAAAATTGCTCACATTCTGGCTCCTAGTTATATCGAACTTCTGTCAACCTTGGCATTAATATCATCGTGGCTAGACAAGGCTTGTTATATCGAAGAACTACAATCAACTGTGATTGTTTACCGTCGATTGTGTGACCAAACCCCCGCCCCCTCCCTCCCTCCCCCCCGGGCCCCCAGCCAGTGATGATCGTGTGTTAATGTCATAATGGATGTGTTAATATGTGAGGAAGGTGATGACTGTATTGACCAAGGCCAATGTGATCAACAAATACTAGAACAACTTAAGGTTAGCCTAGATCTTTATTATTATTATTGTAGCCTAGGCCTATTGTCACAACACGTAGGCTAGTTGCCACCTTCCCAGGCTTCCCTTCAATACACCAACTGTGACCAACAACACATCACTATTGGCTAGGCTAGGCTATATTATTACTGTCACATTAATACACTGGTAGGCTAGGCTATAGGCCTAGCCTAGGCTATGGTAGGACTAGGGAGCCTAAGCTAACCTAAGCATCAACTCGATTCTTTGCATGGCAGCACGATTAGACTAGGCCTATTCCCATCATGGTACTGTTCAAGAAGACTAGGGTCATTAGGCCAAGCCAAGATCGTCCTTATTTACTAGGCTATGTTTTTGTATTTTTGGTAAAAATTGAAGAGACCCCGGACAGCCTTTTTACTAGTTAATTTGGTAGCATTCAAGGAGACTACATCGGACTCTTCTTCTTCTTACCTCTGACCGGGTATAAGCTATCCTAGTGTTTACTAGCCTAGGCCTATTGGCTACCCCTTTGAAAGGACATTAGCCTAACCTAACAACCTTACCTAACCTATCCTAGTATTATGGGTGGGGGCTGCTGCCCCCACACCCCCTCTATTTGACATCTTTGACAGATTTTTGGTGTATTTTTCTGTGAAAAGGGTATTTTTTTCAATTTGTCAATAGGCCTAACGAAAATCCTCCATGCGGACTATAGGCTATGGAGAAAAATATGGCGAATCTGTTGGTGCCTATTTTCCCTAATAAATTGTTGGAAAAATGTTATTTTAATACCACAAATTTTCCGAGTGTTTTTTTTATAAAAGTTTTTTTTCATTTCCATCAATATAGGCATATAGCCTAGGTAGTGTTTGTAATTAATTAGAAATCTCGGCAAAACTTATTTTCCCCATTAGGCCTATCGATCGATGTTGAGACATGCCCCCCCCCCCCCCCCCCCAATAGTGATTTGAAAAGACATTAGCCTAACCTAACAACCTTACCTAACCTAACCTAGTAGGTTAGTACTAACCCCGCTGGTTGAGTACTAATCCCTTAGTAAATAAAAAAAAACATTGGCTGTTGATTATGCGAAGGTGAAAACAAAATCGATGAAGTCTATGGTGTGTACTCTGCAATCTTCAGATTTGATTGTACATTGATAATGGGAAAGTACCGTATTGACAACCTTGTTACGAAAATTAAATTTTAGTACCATACTTTTATATTAGGTTTTTCCGAGGGTTTAACACATTTTCATATGATCTTTAGAGCTATCGATGACTGAAAGTACCGTATTGACAACCTTGTTACGAAAAAGACATTTTATGGTACTAAAATTTAATTTTCGTAACAAGGTCGCCAATACGGTACTTTCCCGTTATCAATGTACAATCAAGCTGAAGATTGCGGAGTAAACACCATAGACTTCATCGACTTTTCTTTCACCTTCGTATACCGTAAAGTGGGGTAACTTCGGACTTGGGTCATAACTTCGGATATCGGCGATAATAAGTAATTAGACATTGTCATTAGGCTATAGGCCTAGCCTATAATGGATTTTTGTTTTTTTTTGTTTTTTGTGGGGTCCGTTTAGAGAAATGGCAAAGGAAGAGCATGTAAAAGTCCTAGGGAACTGACATGAGTTCACGAAAAAAATATTATATATGTGACGAAAATATGTACATTTTTCGCTACCCTGCCAAACTTCTATCACCCTGAAGAAATTTGTTTGTATGAATGATGTTGTGACTGATATAATTTTGTAGTAACATTACCAGAGACAACATCCACCAAAGGAAATTTGTTACACTTGTATAACGCTCTAGCTAGAACAGTATCATTTAACCGATTGTGTTTTAAAAAAAAAACATGGTAACTTCGGACATGGAACAAAACAATCGTTTGTTATTATTTGCCCTATGAAAATCATTCGTAATACTTGTACATCATTAACATGGTGGTACAAGATCAAATCATCATTCTCTGAGTCCAAAAACCCATAAAAATATGATACTATGCTAACCGATTTATGTATTTCGGATAATTCTGGATATATAATATATATAAATTAGGAGAGGCATATATCTTGTCCAAAAAAAATTTTATCTGCCGAAAGAAACACCAACAAATACGTTATACCTATAAAAATGCTCAAATTCATAAAAGTGTATATGCAGTGATATATTATACATACCTATATATTTTCACTAGGCCTAGTTAATTTTCGAGTTATTGATTTGACAGCATTGGTTATTTTTCCTGCTCAATATTTTCTAGGAGTGAGGTCGATGCCTAACGAGAACAGATCCAAACAGAATATATGTTAAACATCGTATATATCCCCCTCCTATACTGATTATACAGGCCTAAAAGTATTGACTGTGCATTTTCCACTAGAACATCGGACAAGAATAAGCAGCAATAATAAAATATTCATATAAAATAGTAGGAGCCGAAAAATGAATGAAATAAGGCCACGAACGTAGGTCCGAAGTTCTCCTCCGTTCGTCCGAAGTTATCTCAGCTTTCTTGGCAACCATTTTCCATAAGAAATCACCTACGTCTGAAGTTAGCCATACAGGTCCGAAGTTATCAACTTTTCAAGCAAACTTCGGACATCATTTAGGATAAGGATAGCTCTCTTATTATAGGGGTTAATTTTAGGAGGCTCCTGGATTATGGCGCACTACCACCATACATCACTTGACCTAGTTAAATCTCTATAGGGTACGAGTACCAATGCAGACGCATTTTTACATACTTTTTTTTTTTTACGAGTTGCTTCCGCTTGCCTATAAGAGATAGGAAATTGAGGGTAAGGGGGATAAATAGCAAAAAGCTTATATTTTCACCAGGCACTAACATTTTTACTTTATATCATATTGTGTAGGAGAGAGAAGATAAATAAGAGATGCGTCCCCTTAGGGCAGCAAAATCCTAAGGGGACGCCCCTGGTCCTAAGGAGACGCAGGTATGTTTAAAACACAAAAACACACATAAAATGATATAAGTATTTACCTCATGGGTACCAGAAACAAAGCATGGTACTTTTGGTCGTAAGTTGACAATGCTAAAGCAATAAAACGGACTGACATAGGCCTTATAATATATATTATTAGAGAGACATAAAATATTACTAAACATACTAATTGCTCATTGTAGGCCAATAACAAAACAGTTTAGAGGATGCAGGGAAGTTATATATGTAACATTCATGCTAATACGAGGTTTAAATCAAGCACCAGTCGCCAACCCGGGCATATTTGGGGAAAATAGGGATAGGAAATGGGCGGAGGGCCTGGAAATATAGTCTATTTTTTCATCACTAGGCTGACAGGGCCCACACAAACATTTAACTGTGTGGCAAGAACATGCTTAATGTGATTTTGAATTGCTGAGGGGGTAAAAGGGGTACGTCTCCTTAGGGCCAGCAAAAAATTCTGGAGGTCCAATAGAGACGCATTTTTCAAACTGTTGCCATACCTCACTGGTAGAAAGCCATTCTCCCCAATATGTATGGTGTAATTAGGGTCGAGTTTCCTTCACCCAGGAGAAAATAAAAGGTTATTACGTTTAATAATGTTAACAAAATAAACACACATTTACAAGGACCTAAGGAGACGCAACGCGGCTGCCCTAAGCAGACGCGTGCGTCTCTATAGGGCACTGAGTTCTACTTAAGGCAGCTTCGTCAATGGTGAAGGAAACTCAACCTTATTTATACCAGACATAGAGGAGAGTATGCTATGTTACCAGTGTGGTGTACGACCTTCTGGCATCAATTTGAAAAAATGCGTCTCCATTGGACTTTGGGTTTTTTGCTTGGTCATATGGGGACGCACCCTCACCCCCCTTCAGCCGTGCAAGTAAAAGCCTTTTGATCATGCAGTGTTATACTTCAACTCATGCACTATCAACCTGCAGTAATAGAAACGAGATTCAAATTAGGGAACTGTAAGAAATTTAGCTTTTTAAAAAAAAAAATCCTTAGGTTTTCGTAAGGAATTTGCGAAAACATGAAATTTTTAAAGTTCATCTCATCTCACACAATAACATATGAAAATAATAAGCTGGTACTATGTGAGCATATTAGGTGATAGTTAAAGAATATTTTGGCCCACCATTCATGCATCTATCTACTCATCCTATGCCTGTGCAAGTTTTTTTGTTTCAAGTGCGTCTCCTTTGGGCAATGCGTCTCCATTGGTACTCGTACCCTAATGTGTTTAAACACAGGAGAAATTGTTAAAAAACATCGAAAAATGTCCGAAGTTACCGCATTTTACGGTAATCGACAGCCAATTTTTTTTTTTTTTTTATTAAGCACTCAACCAGCGGGGGTGTGGGGGCGGCAGCCCCCACCCATAATACTAGGTTAGGTATGGTTGTTAGGTTAGGCTAATGCCTTTTCAAATCACTATTGGGGAGCGAGTGTGTCTCAATATCGATCGATATATATAGGCCTACTGGGGAAAATAGGTTTTCCCGAGATTTGTAATTAATTACAAACACTATATATTGATGCAAATGACCAATTTTGTTTATAAAAAACACTAAAAATTTGTGGTATTAAATTAAAATGTAAAACTTGCAAACTAAACAAACCAAAATTGGGACAAGGACAATATAAAGTCAAATTAAATTATCAAAATCGCTATGTGGAAACATAACATTTAACAAAATAAAAAATTTCCCATACTTTTTTATTAGGTTTTGCCGAGGGTTAACACAAATTTTCTTATGATCTTTAGAGCATATAGATTCAATATTTATCTTCAAATATATCAAAAACATTCGTGGTATTAAAATAATATTGAAACAAATTGTTTCTAATAAGGCGGATGTAGGCTAGTGTCCTTGAAGATTAGCCTAGGCTAGGCCTATCGTTAATTATTTTTATTTTTTTTTGATAGGCCTAGTGTTGTTTAATACCGAGGAGTCGGAGAGGACCATCGCATTTTAGTATTTTCAACATTAACCTAACCTAACCGAAAACTAACCGACGGTCTAAACCCAGCTCACGTTCCCTGTTTATGGGTGCGCGACAATCTAAACCCAGCTCACGTTCCCTGTTTATGGGTACGCGACGGTCTAAACCCAGCTCACGTTCCCTGTTTATGGGTACGCGAGTACGCGACGGTCTAAACCCAGCTCACGTTCCCTGTTTATCGGTGAACAATCCAACAGTTTCTCGTATTTCACTTAGGCTAGGCTATAGTGAATTTGCAACGGTAATTACATGTACACCAACATAGTATCGTCCATGAAACTTCTAGAACACTGATAATTATCGATGGGGCTCGTATCCGGGTTATCTTCAATTTTAACAGTATTTTTCTTCAAGGAATAGGCCTAGACCTAGGGGCTAGGGCCTATTGGCTAGCCTAGTCCTAGTGTTTTATTGTAGGCTATAATTGTTTATCATGGTTTGAGTGGAGGATTTGCAGTAAGAGTTGTATAAGCGGGCATAGGCCTATCGTCCGTTTTGTTTACATAGCCTAGTCGCACTCTCGCAGTTAGGCTACATTTGTGTCCAATTTGACTGCTGTTTTTTTTTTTTATTTGCCCCTGCTGGTAATATAGGCTAGGCCTATATGATAATGATAATAAGTCATAGGGGGTGAGACCGTGCGGCGTGAGAAGGGGTAAAGCCCCCTTAACCCATGACTTATTGAAATCATCATCTATGTTGCCAGCAGGGGGTAGGCTACATATCGATTACCGGTATACTACATAATGAAGACGGTTGGGTAATTTTTACTGTGTGACACCCAAGATTTTTTTTTTTTTTTTTTTTTTTCGATATAGCCTAGGCCCTACACCCTCCCAGGGGCCAGGACTTATTGAAATTCTCATCTATGTGGCCAGCAGGGGGCAAAAACCTCTACTTTCCCTAACCATCCCTCGTATTGGATAGGCTAATGGATAAATACGCGCTTCTGACGGTCCTTGGACAATAGGTAAATACTGTACTCATTTCCGAAGTTCTGATAGTCGGCGACATACCGGTATATATCCACTGCCACTGGATATGAAGAAAAAAAACGAAAGATGTGTGAGAGTCGTCCAACTGAAAATGCCATTGTGGGCAGACTAGTGAGCCACCCTCACCAGCCTTCCTTCTCCAATATATTGCATTATGGGATATACGCAGCTGCGCCGCTGCGCGTGACAGGTGATTGGTTAAATGGGTGTCATGTCATCCAGGGAATGTCAATCAATACAGTACCATTGGTTGATTATTTGACTTCACTTTTCAAGTCAGTAGACAGTGTAGGCCTATAGACATACGACTAGCGGAGATGGTGGCAGGGCCGTTTATAGGGAGACTATTTTAATACATTTGCGACAGTACAACCATGTAAAGCAATATAATCAGGGTTGGGGTCAATTATGAATTGAATTGGAATTGATTAAAAATACTGAATTGGAATTGAGAAAAATATAAAAGAAAATTAATTGAATTTAATTGGAATTGATAAAATACTATTTTATACTGTAATATGCAAATTTATTATTGTACAATAATTAAGTTACAGTATTTTCAAATAAACAATAAAATATAGTGATTTTCGGCATGTATTTACTATTTATAGGCCTTCTAGCGACTTTTCAGAACAAATCTAGTGGTACCGGTATTTTATGTCTTCATTTGGTAACCCTGCCTGTCCTTCCCTGTTGGTGTGTGATTGGCATAATGAATTGAATTGAATTGGAATTGAAAAGCTTGTGAATTGAATTGAAGATTTATTTTTTACGAATGAATTGAATTGGAATTGATTGATTAACATTTTATTCTGAATTAGAATTGAATTGACAAAAATGAATTGAAGCCAGCCCTGAATATAATATAATATATGATATGACAATTGAAGCCAGCCCTGAATATAATATAATATATGATATGACAATTGAAGCCAGCCCTGAATATAATATATGATATGATATGACAATTGAAGCCAGCCCTGAATATAATATAATATATGATATGACAATTGAAGCCAGCCCTGAATATAATATATGATATGATATGACAATTGAAGCCAGCCCTGAATATAATATAATATATGATATGACAATTGAAGCCAGCCCTGAATATAATATAATATATGATATGACAATTGAAGCCAGCCCTGAATATAATATATGATATGATATGACAATTCAGTAGGTACCGTAACACAAATATCTATGAGTCTTGCGGCTGTCAGGCCATAAAAAATAATCTAGTGTTATAATGTTGTTTATCATGGTTTGAGTGGAGGATTTGCAGTAGCTTAGGCCTACCCATTATCCTAAGGGAGGCAGCGCTAGGCCTACTCAGTATAAATCTAGGACCTCTCTGATTCAAGTTATTAAGTTACAGGTATATACTGTATACAGTATATATATACTGTATTATACAGTATATATATATACCCGGTATATATATATACCCGGTACTATATATACCGGTACAGTATATATAATTTTGTTTTTTTCAATGACTACACCAGCATGAGTTTATATGAGTAAGCATGGAACTTTTCTGCTATATTTTCATGTGATATGTGTGTTTTGATTATATATTTCTTGAGGAAATGCTTCATTATAGAGATATGCCACGGATTTGTCAAGACCCCACCAGATAGCGTTAAGGGGGGTCACTGGCTTTTTTTTTTATCTTTCTCTCCTTTTCTCTCTTTCCCTGGCTTGTATCCATTCGACCCCATTCAGTCAACTGTTTTAACCCGCTGAGCCCCAGCTAGTTAGTAATAAATGTACCACCAGGGCCCAGAGGGTTGAACATTTTTTGTTTTTCCAAAAACAATAGCGAATGGGTTAGGAATGAAGGAAACACCACGAAAAACCGATCAAAAAGCTCAAAAAATGGTCCTACAGAGCCCCCGAAAACGGATTTTACAAGGGTAAAAAATTGAAGGCAATTTCCCCCAAAAAAAGGTTTTTGCATGCTCACACGCACGCGGTTGGACTTTGAGAGTTTTCAACCATCGGCATGGTTGCGTGGGATACTTACACAGTTCCCATACAAATCTGAGCCCTCTAGGTGCCATAGGACCGAAGTAATTAACCTGGACGCAACCATTGCGTCGCGGGGTTCTGGTGATCGAACATTGCAGACGCAACACGTGCGACGCTGGGTCTCAGCGGGTTAATAGGCCTATGTTTATCCCCATCCAGGTGTCGATTTCTTCCTGGCGAGCGATAGCGAGCCAGCATTGTATAGAGAAATCTGGTTTCGCCGGAGACATTTTTCTATCGAAAAATGTACAATCTTAGCTTGCTGTCAAAAACTAAAATATATATATGCTGGCTCGCTACTGCTCGCCAGGAAAATATTGACACCTGGATGGGGGTAAACGTCTTAAAACAATAGGCCGAATGGATGCAAACCAAAGAGAGAGGGAGAGAGAGAGAATAAAAAGTGAGGTGGGCTCCCTTAAATCAGTCTATTTTTTTGTTTACTTTCAGGAAATCCTTCCCAGACAGTATGAGTACATGGTGTGTAGGTGCGTCCCAGGACCGGACCCTGGGACCTTTGAGGCCAGTTTCCGGATCAACACTATGTCTCGAGATGCAGCCATCGAGTGGAAGGGCAAGTTTCAGGAGCTATCCAAGACGACGATGCGAGTTAAGAAGACCAAAAAAGCCCTCGGAAAAAAAGTCCTGACCAGTGTAAGTGTCCGGGATTGTTTGTGTACAGTATTTGTTTACAGGCACTTCTCTCTAAAGTGGCCTAATTTTAAGCCTTTCTGTACCAGCGTCATCTGTTATATTGTATTCTAGCTATAATTAGACAATATTATGCAGCTTCGGAAGAATCTGTAATAGTTAAAAGGGTTGGTTGAGATAGTTTGAAGCCTTATTGTCACTTGAGGTCCTTCCTAAGCTTAATAAAATTGTCTAATAGTTGCCAGAATATGATGAAAGGGACGTCCCTGGTACTGAATGGGTTAAGTGGTTTTATTATTGCACTGTTCATTAACCCCTTACGAGCGGGCTAGGTGGTCTATTTGACCGTACCGCCCAGTGGGAGGTTTTTACCCTAAATAAGGTTGTTTCCGTGCTCATTTTCATGCCTAAATAAGACCCAGAGTGTAAAACAAGTATCTATCCCTGAAAGGGCGTAAACAGAGCTTTCCAATGACACCCGAACCATCCTTGTACGACCACTGGTTCTCTTGCAACGATCGTGCAACACGAGTGCAAAAAACCTAAAATAAGGTAATATCCGTACATAATTCCCTGTGTAGCGAGTGAGAAAGGGGGGAGGAAGGTGGTATACAGTTCAGTACGTCCACGGTGGTCGTTGGGAGCGGTCATAAGGTTACTACGCTCGTCCCACCGCTCAGCTCTCTCTCTCAGCAACATTACGTGCTGAAAATGGCACTCGACAGATGTCGTGCACCGCCACATAGTCCAAATTTATTTCACTTAACATATGTCGTGCACCGCCAATTAAGGGTTAATTAGGGAACAAAATTCACTTAAAGTTGTCTTGCTTCATTATTATGTTGTAAATCAGACATAAATAGTCCAGGATCGCAATATACATACACAAATTTAAAGACTGAGTGCTCCACACGAAGCGTAGTTCTGGTTTCACTTCCTAATTACTATACAGCGTTCCAGGCAACCTTGTTAAGAGCTGCCTCTTCTTAAGGCACATTTTCGCGAGACAATTAACGTAGGTACACACAGGTATACCTGGGTCAGCCCAGTTTTCCCCGAGTCCATGTACCTAGGTGTACCTGGGTCGACCCAGTCCCAGTGGATGTTTTTGCGAGCCAGTGACGTCATCTGGAACTGGGTGTACCTGGGTAAAGTGTTATTCTAGACTTCCTGATCTGAATCGTATCTCAGCCCTCCGGATAAATCTACACCTTCACTACCCCTGTTTTGTCGCTATTCTGTTGGTCCTAATAGGTTGTTGTTGTTGTTCCCCAGGCTGTCTGGCCGAACAGCCTCAAGGTCCTGAGCAAGGCCAAGGCCATAACGAGCGCCCCCACAAAACCCTCCCTCTTACCACTAACAAAGCCCGGGTGACCGAAGCCACTCCAAGGCAGGGAGCTGAGGAGGGTGCGGAAACGCCCGGGAAACCAAAGCCCCACCCAAGGCCCTGTGCCCCTCAGCAATTATGAAGGAAAAGTTGAGGGGCAAGGGAAAAAAAAAGGTCCTAATAGGTTAATATTATTAGTAGTAGACTTAGAATGGTTCGATGATGCTCGGAAATGTATATTTGACTTGAAATTGATACATTAAAGTATTAAAAACCTTTACTAAGGTGTGGCTTTTATTCCTCTGGACGTGCTCTTTTGCCGTTCACATATTCGCCCTTACCACCCACCATCTTTACCGGCTTTTTTCCCAACCTCATCGTTGTGTGGATGTATCGGTAAGTTAATTCCCGACATTAATTAACCTGACCTTTATTATTAATGATATCTTTATGTGAGATACCTTTAGTTTTGATTTAGTCTAGTTTGAATATATTAACTTCACTAATCATTCATCACAGCACCAAAATGGCGTCTAAAGATAAAGACGGCCACTCTCTCTCTTACTACAGGCTCTCTCTATATTTGTTTATTATTTATATATTTATTTATCTACATCATAATGATAAAAAAAAAAATCATAATTAACAAAATATTTCGCTACAGAATCCTCATATTAGCTGAATAATCAAGCTGGGGACATAGCAATTTACCATCATCTGAAAATGTATAGAGTAGTACTGTAGTAGTAATGGTTGTTCCCTAGGCTGCCTGGCCGAACAGCCCCGGGCTCCTAAGGAAGACCACGGCTGAGACCGTGTTTTCCCACAAAGTTCTCAAGAATGTGACGTTGGCGTAAGTGGTTGTGTGTTATGCAGTCTTCCATAATGTGTTTTATAGTGTGCGGTGTTGTGTTATAATCCGTACAGGTGTCCTGGACACAGTCATCCAGCCTCTTCTGACAATTCAGAAGGGCTGGATGGTGCCCCACATCGCAGCCTAGCCAGGTGGACCCTGTCTTCACGGGAAAGGAGGGTTTCTGAGGGATGGACTTCAATTGGCTGTCCATGTAGCTGAGTGTTAAACATCCACACACACACACCAAGAAACACCTAGCACTTGGCATCATGCACAAATACTGTCTTCACTCCCCCCTTGCCCACCACAAGCCAGCCTCCAGAAGCATAATAAATAGAGTATAGTGTAGTTGTGAATAATTTCTCCTTTGCCACCCTACAGGTTGAGTTTCGATGCCAGCACAAGACCCGCACCAACGTGCAGACCCAGAAGAAGTCCAGCAAGAACACAGACTGTCCGGCAACACTAAAGTTGCGGGTCTACACCACCAAGGTCAAGAAGGAGGCCAATGTTATGCAGGACAGCAGGTATACTACATGAAATGTACCCTATTTATAATGTAAAACTTGCAAACCAAACAAACCAAAACAGGGACGACACAATATAAAGACAAAGGAACTTATCAAAATTGCTATGTGGAAATAACGCTTTAGCAAAATATAATTTTGAATTAAAAGAACACAAAACCATCACATAGAGTATACATCACTACATGAGCAAGTGAATCTGTTCCCCAAGCAAATTAATCGCACTTATAACAACACACTCGCGTCAATTTCAAGGAATTAATCAATTTAGGACGTTCTTGACGTTCTGGTAAATTCTACTAAAATCTGTATGAATAAAGAAGCTACTATTTATGTCAAAATGTTACATACAGTACATACATACATACAAGTTTGAAGATCGCTTCATCCACAGAGAGTGTGGTTACAGTCTCACTTCCTAAATGGCGGAATTCCAGGTGACCTTGTCATGGGCTGCCTCTGTTGTTGTTAAGTTCTTTATTTTGAGATCGTACCGGAGTAACTGATCCCATGTCTTTCCTGGTCTACTTCTATGCGCAGCTCCCCCACATTCACAGTCCGGCATTTCTTCACCCAGTTCTGATCATCCTTTCTCTCCATGTGTCCAAACCAACTAATTTTCCTGCACTTATTATGCATTGATGGATTAGAGCCTTAGACGCACCCCAAGCAACATGCCATATTTCCCGCCATAAAAGATGTAGCAATGACCTAGACGTACCTAATGCTTTGTTTATCCGTAACGCTCGGTGGAGCTAGTGTACTCAATTAACCCATTTTGACTTTATTATGTGGAGAGGATGGATGAACTAAGTTGGGTGAAAAGATGCAAGTCCGTGAACAACTGAACATGGAGGGAGCTGCACTAATGGGCAGACCAAGAAAGATGTGGGATCAGACCTTACAGTCTGATCTTGAATAAAAATACCTAACAAGTGAAGCAGCTCTGAACAGGGCAGCCTGGAGCGTCGCCATTAGGACATGAGACCGAAACTGCACTTTGTGTGGAGCACTCGGTCTATAATTGACTGACCAAGTAGAGGCTGTGACTCCAGTCCAACGCTGTACCTTAGCGTTACAACATCTTGATAGTCATGTTCCAGCTGCCTTCATCTACACTGATGGTTCGAAGGTTCCGGATGCCGTAGGTAGTGCAGCGGTTTCTGACCATGGTATCCATCAAAGCTCCCTACATCCTTGTTCCACCGTTTTCACTGCAGAGTTGTGGGCTATTCATGGTGCCCTGACCCTCATCTCTGCACTTCCAAACAATCCTCATGTAGTTATCTGCAGTGACTCAAAAAGTGTGTTGCAAGCATTGGGAGAGTACGCCCCACGTGACCCATTGATCATCGATGTTATCCTGAAAATCCACGAATTAAAATGCAGCTCTCGCTCCATCACCCTCTGTTGGATCCCCGCCCATGTAGGCATTGCGGGAAATGAACGTGCTGACGCCCTTGCTAAACAGGCCTGTCTAGGTGCTCCGGCATCCACTGTCCTCAGATCGGATGACCTAATTCCTGTAGTTCGACGGCATATTCATGAAAAGTGGCGCTCAGAATGGAGGGATCAACCTTTGGGAGGTCACCTTCGTTCCATCAAAGACGACATTCACATGTGGCCCTCTTCACTCAGCCCCTGTCGCGCTGACCAAACCCTCTTAACTCGATTACGCATAGGACACACGAGACTCACTCATGGATATCTAATGACCACTCCCCGTAGTCCTCCGCCGGAATGTCACCATTGTCGCACAGTTCTTACTATCCCTCACATTTTATGCGTTTGTCCCATGTACGGCCCTGAAAGACGTCGCTTCTTGCGACACACCTCTTTAAAAGACATCCTTTCTGACTCAGATTCATTCTCGTTCATAGCCATCCGCCATTTCTTAGCAGCTCTTAATCTCTACGATGAAATCTGACCAGTGACCTATATGACTTGACTTACTATCCCCCCGCCGACCACTAGCCTTATGAGGGCCTCGGCCCAGAGGGCTAGTTTAAATTAAACACGTCTTCAACAACAACTCGGTCTATAAATGTATGCATGTATGTACGGTATATAAGTATAACACGTATCAATTGTTTAGACATACCCTAAATTCCCTAATACATACGGTACATACCCGAGGTTGTAGGCACCAGTCGTTCAGGGAAGTACTCCCGGGAAGAGCCTTAGGTGGAGTATACAGATTGCTAGACATCCTGTTTCACCACCTGGTCTCCTTTGCTGTTTATTTTCTGTGCTACAGTTACACAAAGAGCAATTCTAGCTTGATCTTAAGATACACACACTCTTGCTTTCTTACATGCAACCACAAGTGCTGCACACCTACACTAACTTATATTATGGCATAGGGATGCGGCGACCCCACCGCCGACCACTGATCACGTGGGATCAGGTACTCCGGTCCGATCTGAAAATAAAGAACTTGACAACAGAGGCAGCCCTTGACAGGGTCACCTGGAAGGCCGCCATTTAGGACATGAGACTGTAACCACACTCTCTGTGGACAAAACGTTCATTAAACTTGTATGTATGTATGTATGTTGTAATAGATAGAGCATGTAAGTTCTGTATGTGATGTCCTGGGCTCGATTCCCGGAAGGATCATATGTTTTCATTATTTTCATTTTGTGGGTTATTAGTGTTAAGAACGATATTACATTATATCAATAGGTTCAGGAACAGTGCATTGCGAGGCCGTCCCTTTGAGATCTACATACATACATACATACATACGAGTTTAACCCTCCAGCCCCGGCTATGTATTATATATATATTCCTCGAAACCCGGGTGTTTTGGCCGAAAAACGTCTAGGCTAGGCTACCGTATATGTGTTAATCTGACTGCTTCCCGCATCCCCAAGCGTAGCTGTGTTATTTACCTGTAGAATGGCATTAAGTAGAGCTCTCTAAGTCAACTGGTTGAGTTGTGATGATGATTTAATTGGAGATAACTTTATGGCCAAAACAGCCACTTTACACTACTTTTCGATACTTAACAACAACATACAGGCACACACGAACAAGCGACGCTCTCCTTCTTGTGGCCGGAGATGCGGGGCGTCGGTCCAGCCGGCTGTTGTTTACATGCGTCGGACCGACGCCTCGCACACGAAGCTCACAGGCTTTCAACCACTGGGCGTTCAAGAGCCCTTCCGGGCAGCTGTTATATGCTTTTTTATGGGCGTTCAAGAGCCCTTCCGTGGTGAGAGGGTTAAAGACCGCAACTGTCCACAGTGAATGTGGCTTTCATGGTACAATCACAGTACTGCACACAGTGCACAGCAATCATAGCATGGTGGCTACAGTCTTTACTGCAGCACAGTACAACAAAGTCTTACCACAACAACGCCCCATCATGTTATCACAGTGCCTCATAAATTGTTCTTTCCTCTCACATGAGCATTATGTTATTCATAGTACAGTTCAGTCTAGTACAGTACATTATTAGTTTAATATCCAGTATTTTATAACTGCATATTAATCGTTGTCATGTGCTGAACCTTTCAACTGTTTGAAGGTGCATACAAACTTAAATGGATCACTTTCCTATAAAGTCAAATATTTTGAGGGGTGACTTATCTATACAACCTCGATTTTGAGGTACAGTATTCTTAAATGTGCATAGACCCCTTAAGGGGTCACTTTCCTATAATATTATAATGTAAAACTTGCAAAATAAACAAATCAAAACTGGGAAGACACAAGATAAAGGCAGAAGAACTTATCAAAATTGCTATGTGGAAATAACATATTTTAACACCTTACGAGCGGCCTATGCGGTTTATTTATATGTACCGCCCAGCGGGGTGTTTTTAGCCAAAATAGGGCTGTTTACGTGATCATTTTCATGCCTAAATAAGACCCAGAACGTAAAACAAGTATCTATCCATAAACAGAGCTTTCGAATGACACCATAACGATCCTTTTATGATGGCTAGTTTTCTTGCAATAACCGTGCAACGTGAGTGCAAAAAGCATGTAATTAGGCACTTTCCCCATACAATTCCGTATATAGCGAGTGAGAGAGGGAGGGAGGAGGTGGGATTCGTGTCAGTAGGTTCGCCGCGGTGGTCTGGAGCAGTCATACGCTCGCTACTCTCCTGCCACCACTTGTCTCTCTCTCTCAGCAACATTACGTGCTGAAATTGCCACACGACCTATGTCGAGCGCCGCCACATAATCCAGCTTTATTTAACTCGACTTATGTTGCTCGCCGACAGTTAAGGGTTAAGGGGTGATTTCACTCTACAATCTCAAAGTTTGGGATATACTTAATTCTCAAAGAGCGGGGCCGTTTATAACATCTACTACCTGCCAAGCGGGCATATTTACCCTAAATGAGCTTCATTCCATGCTCTTTTTCATGCATAAAGAAGAGGCAGAGCGTAATATAATTATGTATCCGTGAAAGGGCGACAATAGAGCTTTCTAATCATCATCATCATCATTGTACGACCACGGGTTATCCTGTAGCGATCGCGCAACAAGAGGTGAAAAACCTTAATATAAGGTAATTTCCCCCAGTTTTTTTCTGGTCTCGTGAGGCCGTGGGTGTGGAATGTTGCAGTGGGGAGCTCAGTCGCGGCTCTGTGGTCGGGCCGAACGGTCAGAGCCCGCTTATCGTCCTCCCAACGCGTGGACTCTCTCAGAGCCGATAATGTGCTCAAAATTATATGACGGGTACAGCCACATTGTCCATTGTTCTCTAGCCCGTCATATGACGGGTACCGCCAGTTAGGTGTTAAAGGTGCATAAACACTTTTAAGGGGTCATTTACATAAGTTGGAGTTCAACAAGGTTCAGTGCTGAGTCCATTACTGTTTGTTTTGGTCCTGGAGGCTCTGTCAAGGGACTTTAGGACAGGACTCCCATGAGAGTTGTTATATGCAGATCATCTAGTTCTTATCGCAGATAGCATGCAGGAAGCAGAGGCAAAGTTCAAAAGATGGAGGGAGGGTATGGCAAACAAGGGTCTAAGAGTTAACATAGATAAAACAAAGGTCATGATTAGTGAAGTAGGACGCGGAACTATGGAAAGAAGCGGCGACTATCCATGAGCAGTATGTGGGAAGGGGGTGGGAAGTAAATCAATTCAATGTTGCATTTGTAGTGACTGAGTACACAAGAGATGTAGTGGGGCTACAAGACCTTTGACGAGAATCATAGACTTTGAATGTGCAGTGTGCAAGGTAGATCTTGTATTAAATGACTTGCCTGTTAGTGTTGATTTCAACTGTGTAATGCTGGAGTTTGTGAATACATTTTGTTATTTGGGCGATACGGTTTCCGCCGGAGGTGGCGCTGAAGCTAGCTCTATTGCTAGAGTCAGAAGTGGCTAGGGGAAGTTTAGAGAGCTGTTGCTGCTCCTTACAATGAGAGGACTACCATTCACCTTAAAGGGAAGGTGTATACCTCGTGTGATATGTGCGGTTAACCTCAAAGACGGGATATCGAGCGAGGAATTAAGAAGGCGTCTGGGCATTAGGAGTGTCAGTGAAATGATGAGCTCGAGCCGACTTGGTTGGTTTGGAAACATGGAGAGAATGAATGATCAGAACTGGGTGAAGAAATGCCAGACAGTGAACGTGGGGGGAGCTACTCGTAGGGGTAGACCTAGAATGACGTTGGATCAGGTATCTGTACTCCGGTCCGATCTCAAAATATAGAACTTGACAACAGAGGCAGCCCTTGACAGGACCGCCTGGAGAGCCACCATTTAGGATGCGAGACTGTAACCACATTCTATGTGGACAAAATGGTCATTAAACTTACATGTATGTATGGCTACTATTAGACCATTAAACTTACATGTATGTATGGCTACTATTAGACCATTAAACTTACATGTATGTATGGCTACTATTAGACCATTAAACTTACATGTATGTATGGCTACTATTAGACCATTAAACTTACATGTATGTATGGCTACTATTAGACCATTAAACTTACATGTATGTATGGCTACTATTAGACCATTAAACTTACATGTATGTATGGCTACTATTAGACCATTAAACTTACATGTATGTATGGCTACTATTAGACCATTAAACTTACATGTATGTATGGCTACTATTAGACCATTAAACTTACATGTATGTATGGCTACTATTAGACCATTAAACTTACATGTATGTATGGCTACTATTAGACCATTAAACTTACATGTATGTATGGCTACTATTAGACCATTAAACTTACATGTATGTATGGCTACTATTAGACCATTAAACTTACATGTATGTATGGCTACTATTAGACCATTAAACTTACATGTATGTATGGCTACTATTAGACCATTAAACTTACATGTATGTATGGCTACTATTAGACCATTAAACTTACATGTATGTATGGCTACTATTAGACCATTAAACTTACATGTATGTATGGCTACTATTAGACCATTAAACTTACATGTATGTATGGCTACTATTAGACCATTAAACTTACATGTATGTATGGCTACTATTAGACCATTAAACTTACATGTATGTATGGCTACTATTAGACCATTAAACTTACATGTATGTATGGCTACTATTAGACCATTAAACTTACATGTATGTATGGCTACTATTAGACCATTAAACTTACATGTATGTATGTATGGCTACTATTAGACCATTAAACTTACATGTATGTATGGCTACTATTAGACCATTAAACTTACATGTATGTATGGCTACTATTAGACCATTAAACTTACATGTATGTATGGCTACTATTAGACCATTAAACTTACATGTATGTATGGCTACTATTAGACCATTAAACTTACATGTATGTATGGCTACTATTAGACCATTAAACTTACATGTATGTATGGCTACTATTAGACCATTAAACTTACATGTATGTATGGCTACTATTAGACCATTAAACTTACATGTATGTATGGCTACTATTAGACCATTAAACTTACATGTATGTATGGCTACTATTAGACCATTAAACTTACATGTATGTATGGCTACTATTAGACCATTAAACTTACATGTATGTATGGCTACTATTAGACCATTAAACTTACATGTATGTATGGCTACTATTAGACCATTAAACTTACATGTATGTATGGCTACTATTAGACCATTAAACTTACATGTATGTATGGCTACTATTAGACCATTAAACTTACATGTATGTATGGCTACTATTAGACCATTAAACTTACATGTATGTATGGCTACTATTAGACCATTAAACTTACATGTATGTATGGCTACTATTAGACCATTAAACTTACATGTATGTATGGCTACTATTAGACCATTAAACTTACATGTATGTATGGCTACTATTAGACCATTAAACTTACATGTATGTATGGCTACTATTAGACCATTAAACTTACATGTATGTATGGCTACTATTAGACCATTAAACTTACATGTATGTATGGCTACTATTAGACCATTAAACTTACATGTATGTATGGCTACTATTAGACCATTAAACTTACATGTATGTATGGCTACTATTAGACCATTAAACTTACATGTATGTATGGCTACTATTAGACCATTAAACTTACATGTATGCATGGCTACTATTAGACCATTAAACTTACATGTATGTATGGCTACTATTAGACCATTAAACTTACATGTATGTATGGCTACTATTAGACCATTAAACTTACATGTATGTATGGCTACTATTAGACCATTTGATTCAGCTTACAAAGGGCCTTCAGCAACTAACAGGTTTTTAACAATCTCACTTAATCATATTTACTATCACAAATCCTTCATCAACTGCACAAAATTATCTAAATACAGGTAGAATTATCTAAATTATCTAAATACAGGTCGAATTATCTAAATTATCTAAATACAGGTAGACTTATCTAAATTATCTAAATACAGGTAGAATTATCTAAATTCAGGTAGAATTATCTAAATTATCTAAATACAGGTAGAATTATCTAAATACAGGTAGAATTATCTAAATTATCTAAATACAGGTAGAATTATCTAAATTATCTAAATACAGGTAGAATTATCTAAATTATCTAAATACAGGTAGAATTATCTAAATACAGGTAGAATTATCTAAATTATCTAAATACAGGTAGAATTATCTAAATACAGGTAGAATTATCTAAATTATCTAAATACAGGTAGAATAAAATTAGAAAGACTATCGCCGGTACAGCAGAGGTTAAGCAAATAATTTTGAGAGTTTCAAAGTTGATGATAAAGACAAACGTGTGAGTGACTAAAGTGTTATACTGGTCGCCCTCGATTTACGATTGGGTTGCATTCCTGAAAACCCGATCTTAAATTGAAAAATCATATAGCAAACCCTAATATTAATGGGGTAAATGGGGATACGTTCTAGGACCAGCCAAAACCAAAACCTATAATAATATCGTAAATTGACGGCTTCCGAGTTTCGTTTTATAAGGAAGTTAGAGCTGTAGACAACGATATTTAACAGAATTTACAATTTTACAGCTAAAATACGGTTGTAGTACATTTATATATACATAAAACCCAATTCAACATACTTTTTATCCATCAGACACCTACATTATTATTGCATTTCTGTTTTATATCGATGTCTACAGCTCCAACTTCCTTATAGAACGAAACCCGCAAGTGGTCAATTGGGGCATCGGATAGTGAGGGAGGCCTGTAATCAACTGTGTGTGTTTTCAGATCAGCTGACCCACACCGACTGGTCCATCCAACAGAGATCTGCTTAAAATACCTCCACAACCACCCCCTGGATAAGGCCCTGAAGCACCGAGATGTGTCTGAATTAACCAGAACCAAGTTATCGGAGCTGTTGATCCAAGGCCTCACTCCCGCCGCCGCCCTGGAGCTGCACAAGAAGGATATGTATAATAAGGATCCAGATAACTATCATATCAACATTGCTGATCGCTCCCAGTGTCCAGACTCCAGCTATGTCTACAGGTTGGTACATTGTGATTTTTTTTTTGTACAAATATATATTAATAATAATAACTGCATCCTATTTATGTGAGGGTGAAGGCTGACAAGTGTGAAAAGGAACAACTTGAGATGGTTCGGCCATATGGAACGTATGGAAAGCGAGAGATTGACTAAGAGGGTGTAGGAGAGCGAGGTGGAAGGACAGAGAGGGAGAGGTGGAAGGATGGAGTGAGGAAGTATATGAATGAAGGCGGTGGTGGTTGGGAGGAGGGGCGTCGACTGACTGGGGACAGAGGTGCATGGGGACGGTTCGTTCGTGGCCACCCCTTCGGGGATCACGGCATCAGGCAATAGATAGATAGATAGATAGAAGGCTGGTAGCATCCAGAGTGAAGTTTGGCATCCTCTACCCAACCTTAGCCGTTTCTGTCTGTCTCTTTTACTGTCCTACTTTTCCTTCTAGGGGCAGGGGGCTAGGAATCCCCCTCCTCTTGTACAATTCTCCTACTCGACGAGACAGCGAATGGGGCGAGGGAACGTGAAAGTGGTCCTGGACCCTAAGAATTAGAACTTTAAATGTTGTTCCTGTTTGGGCTCTGTCTCGTGTCGGCCACCCCCAGCTATGGGGTATGTGCCTGAGTATATACATACATAAATAGGCCTACAATATTTGTTTTATATCAATGAATAGAGGGAAATACACAAAGCTAATAAAGACAGTCCATGTACCAAATGGCATCTTCTATTCATGAGAAATATATATATATAACCATAAATTTTGAACTGTTGATTGAATAGCAGTGGAAAACTTCTCTGAGGAAGTGAATTCCAAAGAGAGCTTGTTCAAGGTATAAATTAATTTTGAAAAGCAGAAGTTCTACACGGGTGGAGCGAATGGGTCAGTTGGCTCCCTTATGACAACAGTAGGGTGAGGTGGGGGTGATCCCAACTATTAGTGGAAAAAATAATCACCAAAAATCAGGTAACAAACTTTATTGAAAAAATAGTTATATCACAATAAACTATGGGTCAAGGCCTATCATGGTGATTTTTACTAATCGTGTAAGTAGTAGTTAAGGTCAACTTATTGATTTTTTTAAAAAGGGTACCCCTTGTTTGGACCATACCCACCATATGGGGTGGTCCGAACAATGCATGGGAGTGATCGAAACACCACCCTTTTCACTATTAAAATGCATAGTGAGATTGTAAAAACTGGTGATCTCAAATATAATATATGTTGAAAGTGTCTTTATTGCCAATTTTAGAGCACATTCTCAAGAAAGAAACATTATATTCCATACTGTCACAACTTATGATTTTACCAACATAAAGAAACATTATATTCCATACTGTCACAACTTATGATTTTACCAACATAAAGAAACATTATATTCCATACTGTCACAACTTATGATTTTACCAACATAAAGAAACATTATATTCCATACTGTCACAACTTATGATTTTACCAACATAAAACACCTTACATCTGACATTCTTCCCTTCTTCTAACTCCAGCTCAACACAACCAAGCACTTTTTGTATTATTTGGATTTTTTTTTTTTTTTTGGTCTTTAAACGCCATTTAAATTTGTGGTGTACCGAACAGTTCGGTACACACCCCATCGCTACACCTCCTTCGTGTCATCAATGTTTACACATGCATGATGCTGAATGAAATGTCTGAATGGAAGCCTTTCTCACCAGATATCATTGCAGCTAAGTAGCCTACATTTCACTATTAAGCATCACACCACTAGAATCAGCACGTTTTCACAGTCAAGAAGCACTATATTAGAACGCGAAAAATAACATCGATCACCTAAACAATAGAAAAACTGACCTGAAAACTCTGTCCGTCGCGATGTATACAATAGTTTCCCGTCATCCTCAAGCGCTCCGTTTTCTTCTTTTGAGGTGTTGGGGAAACTATTTTATTATTGATAGGGCAGAAATTATGGACACTGTTCGTTTCACCCCCATGTTCGTTACACCCAGAGCTGGGCACCACAAACAAAAAGTCAAGTCAGCAAACACAAATCAGCAAACCCAGAACATAACTTCAGCAAACACAAATGTGCAAACCTTGTGAAATTTCTAGTCCTCAAATGCAAATATGCAAACGCAAACCGTTTTTTATTAATTTTAAATTTAAACTACAGAATCAAGGGTAAATCAATAAATTCAATCTCTAATGTCAATAAATATATATATTTACTTAAATATAATGTTGCCCAACTTCCATGGACCTCAAGCATATACATACAGGCTTTTAAAGCCTGGAAATTGCTGTAAATTGCCCAAACATTCCAGAACGTCACCCGCAGTGAAAGGGTTAATATATATAGCATAGGCCACTTAGTTTGTCCACATGGGCAGTAAAACGTTGGGGCAACTTGTTTATGGGGAGAGTGCTTCAGTAATAAAAAGTATTCGCAATTCCGCACCATTCAGGAGGTACGGCGGATCACAGAGGTGCAAGGAGGCGATTTATTCGTGGTCCCCCCTTTGGGAATGGCAATAGGCTATATATGCCTAGATAGGTCTACTTTAGATAGATTAAGTCATTTAATAGAAAGTAGCCTAGGCCTATTAATTTTAATGCTCAGAATAAAGGCCTAGCTTCAGATCAAAATTTAATAAAATGTTATTGTAGGCTAAATTTAGTCTAGGCCTATATGATACTTTCAAAATTAACACTTTCTACTTGACACTAATAAAATTAGTGTGATTATAGGCCTAGGCCTATACATAGAAGTTAGAACATGCAATATTTAGCCTAGGCCTACTGTACATGCTTTGAGGCATTTTGATGGAATTAGTGACTGATTATAGCCTAGACCTAGCCCTAGGCTATATATTAAAGTTAGAACATGCAATATTTAGCCTACATGCTTTGAGGCATTTTGATGGAATTAGTGATTATAGCCTAGACCTAGGCTATATATATAGAAGTTAGAACATGCAATATTTAGCCTACATGCTTTGAGGCATTTTGATGGAATTAGTGATTGACTGATTATAGCCTAGACCTAGGACTAGGCTAGCCTATATATATAGAAGTTAGAAAATGCAATATTATTTAGCCTACATGCTTTGAGGCATTTTGATAGGATTAGGGTAGCCTAGGCCTAGCCTAATAAATTTACTTATATTAGTAATTAGCCTATAGGCCTAGGCTATATTTAGAAGTTAGAACATGCAATATTTAGCCTACATGCTTTGAGGCATTTTGATGGGATTAGTGATTATAGACCTAGGCCTAGGCTATATAACCTAGCCTATACAGAAGTTAGACTTAGCCTAGGCCTACATGCTTTGAGGCATTTTGATGGGATTAGGGTAGCCTAATAACATTAGTTTAGGTTAAAAATTAACAGGCTATCAATCAAATTAACGATAGCCTAACTTTATAATCTTAAATTAGGCTAGATTATAAAGTTATTCTGCCCTTCTCCAGAGACATCTTCTTGGTATTTACAGGCCCATAGAAGGTTTCAAGGTGGGGCCAGGGGTGGCTTAGGTCCTCGATTTCTGCATGCTCTGCAGCATCACTGTCGGATGATGGTGGTGAACTGCTCCCCATGCTGTTGGCAGCTGCGGTAGGCATGATAGTAGACTCCATGTTCACTTCAATAGGCCGAAAATATAAACAAAGTTGAAGTGCTAGCAGGTTGGAACTCTTGGACTGCTGTGTGTTGTAGGTGTTAGCTCGACGCTTGCTACTAAGTAAGTGAACAAACGTGAAGAGCCGATGTATAGGCCTAGATTCCAGAACACAGGTAGTTGGCTTGGTCACATGACTTTTTTGGCTGGAGCTGCAGGAGCGGCCCAGGGCTGGCTGGCGGCTGGAATTTTTATTTTGCGGACTCGAGGTTTGCAACATGGAGGTACTTTCCAGAGCTTCAAACCCGCAAATAGGCAGCCATTTTGGCGCCAACGCTAATTCGCCAACAAAATGACACTTCCGCCATGGCGGAATTGGCTATTTGCGGAAGTGTTGGCTAAAGTGCCCAGCTCTGGTTACACCCCACCTTCATCCTACAGTAAACTCCCTTTTATCCAAAATTTGAATATCCAAAAAATTCAGTTAACCAAAGTCTTTGCTATCCGTATGTTTCACTAGTGTTCACTTATTTAAGCCTCTGGGTGCTTAATTGCATCAATTTAAAACCTCTGAAGTAGACATAGCTTGAATTAGATGAATATTTGAAGTTAAAATAGCCTAGAAATGGTTTTAAATGCATTGAAAACAGTATATTTGGCAATTTGTACACAAATGGAATTCGGTAGACTGAACGAGAGGTGGAAGGATGGAGTGAGGAAGTATTTGGATGAAGGCGGTGCTGGTTGGGAGGAGGGGCGTCGACTAACTGGGGACAGGGGTGCATGGGGGCGGTTCGTTCGTGGCCACCCCTTCGGGGATAACGGCGTCAGGCAATAGATAGATAGACATATGTAGCTCTATATAGAGGGACTCGTTAATCCGTAAAAATCGCTTATCCAAAATGTCTAAAGACTCATGATTTTTGGATAAAAGGGAGTTTACTGTATTCAAAATGGTGCTGTTATCCATTGAAATGAGTATAATGCCTAACCTATACACATACTATATGGCTGAGTGGTTAGCATCAAGGCTACACATATCAGTATAATGCCTAACCTATACACATACTATATGGCTGAGTGGTTAGCATCAAGGCTACACATATGAGTATAATGCCTAACCTATACACATACTATATGGCTGAGTGGTTAGCATCAAGGCTACACATATCAGTATAATGCCTAACCTATACACATACTATATGGCTGAGTGGTTAGCATCAAGGCTACACATATGAGTATAATGCCTAACCTATACACATACTATATGGCTGAGTGGTTAGCATCAAGGCTACACATATGAGTATAATGCCTAACCTATACACATACTATATGGCTGAGTGGTTAGCATCAAGGCTACACATATGAGTATAATGCCTAACCTATACACATACTATATGGCTGAGTGGTTAG
This sequence comes from Paralithodes platypus, assembly GCA_032716605.1. NCBI lineage: Eukaryota > Metazoa > Arthropoda > Malacostraca > Decapoda > Lithodidae > Paralithodes > Paralithodes platypus. The sequence goes on from CM064481.1 coordinate 19,153,629, forward strand.
CATCAAGGCTACACATATGAGTATAATGCCTAACCTATACACATACTATATGGCTGAGTGGTTAGCATCAAGGCTACACATATGAGTATAATGCCTAACCTATACACATACTATATGGCTGAGTGGTTAGCATCAAGGCTACACATATGAGTATAATGCCTAACCTATACACATACTATATGGCTGAGTGGTTAGCATCAAGGCTACACATATCAGTATAATGCCTAACCTATACACATACTATATGGCTGAGTGGTTAGCATCAAGGCTACACATATCAGTATAATGCCTAACCTATACACATACTATATGGCTGAGTGGTTAGCATCAAGGCTACACATATGAGTATAATGCCTAACCTATACACATACTATATGGCTGAGTGGTTAGCATCAAGGCTACACATATCAGTATAATGCCTAACCTATACACATACTATATGGCTGAGTGGTTAGCATCAAGGCTACACATATGAGTATAATGCCTAACCTATACACATACTATATGGCTGAGTGGTTAGCATCAAGGCTACACATATCAGTATAATGCCTAACCTATACACATACTATATGGCTGAGTGGTTAGCATCAAGGCTACACATATGAGTATAATGCCTAACCTATACACATACTATATGGCTGAGTGGTTAGCATCAAGGCTACACATATGAGTATAATGCCTAACCTATACACATACTATATGGCTGAGTGGTTAGCATCAAGGCTACACATATCAGTATAATGCCTAACCTATACACATACTATATGGCTGAGTGGTTAGCATCAAGGCTACACATATCAGTATAATGCCTAACCTATACACATACTATATGGCTGAGTGGTTAGCATCAAGGCTACACATATGAGTATAATGCCTAACCTATACACATACTATATGGCTGAGTGGTTAGCATCAAGGCTACACATATCCAATAAAAATTAAGGGGAGATAGGCCGTTTATTTGGTCTATTAATTGAAATATTCCTTTATTTCTTAGTTTCCTTGCTAGACCTCCATCAATTTAAAAAAAAACATCCATTAGATCCCCCTTCTGGATTAATTTGTACATTTTTCGGTAGAAAAATGTCCCAGCTGAAGGCCGGTCTTCCAACATTACAGGCGCACTATCGTTCGCCAGGGAAAAAATTGACACCTAAATATCACGAAAGGTCTAAATATTGACAAAGAAATGGGGCGAAAGGTCTTAAAATCGACTAGATGTTGTTGACGAGTTTATTTTATACTATCCCACTGGGCCATTAAATCGACTAACTAATGAGGCAAACATTTTAACTTCTGAAAACTAATGGGTCTAAACATGAGGGAGAAAGTGGTCCAGAAAACCGGCCCATCCCCCCTTAAGTGTAAGAATAGTGTCTGGAAATGCAAAAATGGAGGTGCAGAACGCACATGATTATTGCATAGGGTATCCGTCTCTTCAAGAAACTTTTGTGATAGGTCAAGCTATAGTCTATTCGCTGTAAGTAGGCGAGAAATCATGACCTCTATCCTCTGTAACTCAAAAAGGGCTAGCGCAAATTGGCTGTAAATGTTCACATCTATTCCTTGACCGACTTCCCAAATGGTAAAATTATTAGCTCGATTACTCTAGTCATTTATGAGTTACAGAGGTTAGAGGTCATGATTTATCGCCTACTTACAGCGAATAGACTATAGTATTGCACAAGATCTTTTCATGTCAAATTTTGAAATTCAATATTTTACCAGCAATATTTGTGATATCTTTTGCACTGGTGTCAGTAAGTAGACGGAAGATAAATAGTCAATGCAATTATTTAAACAGTTCACCCCACAAGCTGCCAGACTAGTATTGAGGACAACATTTCAGGAAAAAAGATCTTGTGCGATACCGGCTTATGAGACCACCTCATTAGACAACTTTATTGACTTCCTGTCTGTTAGGTGGCATTCAATTACCACCATCATCTACATATCTCTCCCCACCAGCCACAGATGCCATGAAAGAAACAAATAATGGGGTAGCCAGGTAGGAAGAACAGTCAAGTTCGTGGGAACGCAGCGAGGGTCAGGTTCAGTTCAGTGTTGGACGGGAAGCTAGGCCTTTACAACGGTGCCTCCCTTTTGTCGTACTACCGGTATTTTATTTCTCGATGATAATTAAATCATGAGTCTTTCTTCTTTGATGATGCGTTTTTTTACCACCATGCACTCCCTGCTCAAGAGCTGGGCTAGGGTGGGTGCCCTGATGATCAGGAACTTCAGTGAACAGTTGCCAGAGATTGCTAGACCTGCGCCGTTCACCAACAACACTGGCGTCTGCCAAATAGCACACTGGCTGGGCCAAGATTCGAACCATCAACTTTCTTTCTTCTTAGTTATTCTTCTTTGTTCTTGGTTCCTCTACTTTCTTCTTTTTGTTCATAATATTTCTTTGTTTGCTGCTTCTTCAGGACAATAACTAAAAAGATGCCAACATTCCAATATGGCGGCCGGCCTTCTTCTTCCGCCGCTAGATGAATATCGCCATACGCAACGACAACAACAGCAAGGTGACCGCGAGTCCAAGAGTCCGAGACACCCAGTCGTTAGTTCTGAGGTTTTGGTTGTTGGTTATGAGGTTCAGGATCGTTTCTATCCTATCATTATACTTGAAATTGTTAGTTTACATAATGTTGGTAATTGGGCTGTACTTTACATGAATATAAGATGCTCCATTAAACTGAAGAGGTTATTGGAGATACCTTTAAACCCCATGAATAAATATTGTAAGTTGGATGAAATTTGTCAAAATTATATAAGAGAGTGTACGAGAGCGAGGTGGAAGGATGGAGTGAAGAAGTATATGAGTAAAGGCGGTGCTGAATGGGAGGAGGGGTGTCGACTGACTGGGGACAGAGGTGCATGGGGGCATTTCGTTCGTGGCCACCCCTTCGGGGATCACGGCGTCCGGCAATAGATAGATAGATAGATAGATAGATATAAGGAAGACATGGTACTGAATTTGGTATTGTTCTTTGTTTTCAGACTGGCCTACAAGTTACGTAAAGATCGCATGGAAGCCAAAGAGGACTGGATCTCCCAACTGCAGGACTTCATTGATGGAATTAACGGCACCAAGAGACACACAAAAATCCATCGGCTCAAGTCCATACAAGAAGCAGTAAACAAAAAACTCAAAATCGCACAGAGCAAAAGAAATAGAAAACTAAAGGGCACACAAGGCAGAAAACGAAAGCCAAAAGCCACACCAGACACAGGCTTCAGTAATGATGTTGATGTCTGTATGCAGAGGCCGGATGAAAGTTGTCGACAAATGCAAGAACCTGTCCGCAAGGCAAATGAATGTCAGCAAGTGCAAGATCCTACATGTACACCTAATGCCTGGCAGCAAATGCAAGAAACTGTTCACACTCCGAACGTCTGGCAGCAAATGCAAGATTCGGTTCGCACCCCAAATGTCTGGCAGCAAATGCAAGATTCTGTCCGTACTCCTAATGTCTGGCAGCAAATGCAAGACTGTGTTCGCACTCCAAACATCTGGCAACAAATGCAAGATTCTGTTCGCACTCCAAATATCTGGCAACAAATGCAAGAGTCTGTTCGCACACCAAATGTCTGGCAACAAGTGCAAGAGTCTGTCCGCACTCCAAATGTTTGGCAACAGATGCAAGCCCCTGCTCACAAATCAAATGAATATCAACAAACACAAGATCCAGTTTGCGCGTCAAATGTCACTCAACAAATACAAGAACCTCTTCGAACACAGAATTTTTGTCAACAAAATCAAGTCCCTGTTCGCAAGCCAGCCAAGCATGAACAGTTGCATGATTCTGTTAACAAGCCAAATGAATGTCATCAAGCACAAGCCCCTGTCAATAAGCCAAATGAATGTCATCAAATACAAGCCCCTGTCAATAAGCCAAATGAATGCCATCAAATACAAGCCCCTGTCAATAAGCCAAATGAATGTCAACAATTACAAGACCCTGTCAATAAGTTAAATGAATGTCAACAAATGCAAGACACAGTCAACAAGGCTACTGAATCTCCACAAGCACCAGAATCCATTTGTATGGCTGTGACAGACGATGACCAGATTGTTATTGCCATCTGTACCCCTATGATGCGTGGAGTACACAGACTGGTGCAAGGTAGTGGTGAGCTGGTCGTCTGTGATACCAGTGGCAGTGTTGAGAAGGACCAGTGCCGTATATTCCTCCTTTTGACTCACAGCAGCGTGGGTGGCCTGCCTCTTGGAGCGTTGATTGTCACCAGTGAGTCGGAGGAAACTCTGGCGGCAGCTGTCAAGTTGTATCGTGGCATGCTTGATGAGACATGTTTCTATGGCAGAGGAGAGCGGGGTCCGGCAGTCATCTTGTCAAATGACTCGTTTAAAGAAATGTCAGCTCTCTCTTCTATATTCCCTGAGAGCAAGGTGATGACTTGTGTGTTCCACATACTTCAAGAATTTTGGCGGTATGTCTGGGATGTCAAAAATGGCGTGAAACGAGAAGACAGACCAGTTATATTTCATCTCTTTAAGAATGTGATCTTTGCAAGTACTCCATACCAGCTTCAGTTGGATTATGAAAGAGCTATATCAAACAACTGTGTTGAGAGATATAGAAATGTTGTAAATTATATCAAACAAATATTTGAACGCCGCGCAAAATGGGCCATCTGCTTGTATCAAGATTTACCCAGCTGTTCTAATGAGAACAACAAGTTTTCTGAAACAGCGATGAAAATTTTAAAGGATAAGTTCTTACCACGTATAAAATCATTCAATGTCCAGTATGTAGTGGATTTCTTTTCATCAAGGATGGAGCAACATTACAAGGATCGTTGCTTAGACCTGGCCAACAACAGATTAGACAATGTGCAGAAGAACAGATTCCTTCTAGCTAAAGCAGCCAAGCCCGAGGACATAACCCAGGTGTCTCTGACGGAGTATGAGGTAAGGAGCTCCACCATCTCACTGTCCTACCGGGTGGATATGGCCTTGGAGTTATGCAGCTGTCCAGAAGGTTCTAACGGGGCTCCCTGTAGTCATCAGGCGGGAATAGCAGCAAAATATGGATACCACTTGTTCAGTTCCATCCCGGAGGTTGACGCTGAGGGTCGTCATGTTTTGCTGAAAGTGGCGGAGGAATGTCGGCCAGCAAAGAGTCCCACCAAGAAAGAGCCGGAACCAAGTAAAGAGGTGGTTGCAGCCCAAGATAACCTCCAACGTATTTTCCTACACCTGAAGGAGAAGCTAACCGCAGAACCGGGGTCGTATTTGCCAGCGATGAAGTCCTTTGTGGAGAACTACTGGAACATTAACAGTGATGCCGGCCGGACGAATGCCTTACGCACCTTCGGTCAATATCGTGAACCCAAACCAGAACCCCCCAAAAAGCGGAGGAGGATTCTCAAGACTCCTCAGAAGAAACCTCAGAAGGCCCCTAAGAGGAATCCCCCAAGGAACTCTCAAAGGAACTCACAAAAGAACTCGCAGAAGAACTCCCAAAAGAACCCTCAAAAGAACACAAGGAAAAGGAAAAGGAATGAGAAGAAGATTGAAGCACTAACTACAAGAGAGTTCCCAGAAAACTCACCCAGCAGAACATTTCAATCAGTGGATCTTGACGAGCTCGACGAGGACGAGCTAAACCAGTGCTAATTTGAATTTTTATTCTAACTTAACCTAATCTAAGCTAGCAGTTCTTGTTGAGTTGGCTCTGGTTGAGATCTACATACACAAATTTAAAGACCGAATATTCCACACAAAGCGCAGTTCCGGTCTCACATCTACTGGTTGAAATGGTCTACTGGTCAAGAGGTCCGGCACCCTACAAGAGGTATCCTAAACTGAATTAATTCAGTTGTAGGTAGTTAGAATTTTTGTATATATATTAACTAACTTTAGGCAACTCTGTTTAGACACCATATGAGGAGGAGCACTTTATTGACAATATTTCACAGATAGCTTCTTCAGGTCACTAACTGTGACCTGAAGAAGCTATCTGGGAAACGTTGTCAATAAAGTGCTGCTCCTCATTTGGTGTTTATGTTCATTGTGTCAACATTTCAAATTTATATCAACAACTCAGTTTATGAAAGATCTCTCCTGGTAAAAGGGTTCACAGCTGCCCTGAGTAACACGACCCGTACAGTTGCCCTCATGAGTTTGTCCCACATCCATAATTTTGTGTATGGAAGTAAAGTTAGTGTGATAAAGTTGCAAGAATAATGTGCTATATAATTGTTAATTAAGTTTATGAACTAACTGATGGGCGGTTACGCTTAAGTCACCCTTTCCCATGAACAGGTAAAAGATAGATAATCGAGCGATTTGCCTCGGCATATGGAAGCATATGAAGGGGATTCATTTGCGGCCACCCCCTCTTGGGGGTTACGGCGTCTGGCAATAGATAGATAAAAAACATACTATCTATCTATCTATCTATCTATTGCCTGACGCCGTGATCCCCGAAGGGGTGGCCACGAACGAACCGCCCCCATGCACCTCTGTCCCCAGTCAGTCGACGCCCCTCCCCCCAACCAGCACCGCCCTCGTTCATGTACTACCTCACTCCATCCTTCCACCTCATATTCGGTCTACCTCTCTCTCTCTGTCCCTCCACCTCGCTCTCGTACACCCTCTTAGTCATTCTCTCGCTTTCCATACGTTCCATATGGCCGAACCATCTCAAGTTGTTCCTTTTCACACTTTCCAGCACATCTACCTCCACACCACACCTCCTTCTTACTTCCTCATTAGTCTGTCTATCCCTCCATGTAACTCCGCATGCACTCCTTAAGTAATTCATTTCCACTGCTCTCACTCTTGGTCTGAGTCTCTCAACCAACGTCCATGCTTCGCTTCCGTAAGTCAGTGTCGGGATTACCACACTGTCATGCAAGGACTTCTTCACTTCCATACTGACCACCCTATTTCTTGTTACTGCTTTTAGAGTTCCTACAACCCTCTTCCCCTGTTGTACCCTCTCCCGCACTTCTTCATCCATAGTCCCATCTTTACTCAACACACTGCCCAGATACTTATAAGAGTTGACGATCTCCATAGCCTGACCGTTCAGCTTCACCTCACACTCTGTGACTTCACCCCTTTCGAAGACCATAACCTTGCTCTTCCCCGTATTTACCTTCAAATTCCGTTTTTCGCACACTGTTCCAAACTCATTTACCAGACCCTGCAACTCCCATTCATTATCACTCATGAGAACTGTATCATCCGCAAACAGCAGTATAGGTAGCTTCCACTCAATTCCCTCCCTTTTCAGCGATACACCAACATCCACTGCTCTTGATAGTATTTCTTTCATGACTCCATCCATATATACAGTAAACAACCACGGGGACATCACACACCCCTGTTTCAAACCAACATTCAGGTCGAAGAACTCGCTCTGCTCACTCTCCACACGTACTGCCGCCTTTGCACCCTCATACATGCTTTTCACTGCTTTCAGCAACTTGCCCTCTACTCCGTATATTCTTAGTACTTTCCACAAACCTTCTCTATCCACTCTGTCATAGGCCTTCTCCATGTCCATAAAGGCAACATACACCTTTTGTTTCTTCTCCAGATACTTCTCCACAACACAATTCAGGGTAAAAATCTGATCTACACATCCTCTTCCCTTCCTAAAACCTCCCTGCTCGTCGCCTATCCATTTCTCCGTTCTCACTCTCACTCTCTCAATCACTACCCTACTGTATACCTTCCCTACTACGCTTAGAAGACATATTCCTCGGTGGTTACCACACACTCCTCTTTCCCCTTTGCCCTTATATAGGGGGACTATTATGCCAGTCTTCCAGTCATCGGGTGCACTCCCCTTCTCCCATGCTAGTTTACACATTTTCCATACCCATTCTATCACTATCTCACCACCATACCTCAACATTTCCCCACACACTCCATCTGTTCCTGGTGCTTTCCCCAACTTCACTCTTTTCATGGCTTCCCACACTTCTGACCTCCTGATCCCCACCTCCTCCTCCACTACTTCTCTTCTTCTCCCTCCCATACCATATCCAGCTATGTTTGCTGGCTCTTCATTCCTTACATTTAGCAACTCACTGAAGTACTCCCTCCATCTTTCGACTCTCTCTTGCTTCTCGGCTAGCATTCTCCCATTCTTATCTTTCACACCCTTACTGTTTCCCTTGCTACCTTCCCTAACTTTCTTGACTTCTTTCCAGAACAGTTTCTTACTCTCCCTCCATTTTACACTCAGATTCCTTCCAAATTCCTCATCTACTCTTCTCTTACTTTCCTTCACTACTCTCTTCACCACCCTCTTACTCTCCACGTACCTCGCTCGTTTCTGTCTCTCGGAATCTTTATTCCCTCTACTACCCAACCACTCTCTATATGCTTTCTTCTTTTCTTCCACAGCTATTCTTACCTCTTCTGTCCACCATGCTGTACCTTTCACTCCCTCCCTCTTCTCACTCCACACACCTCCTCACATGCTGCACAGATCTCATCCTTAAACACCTTGCTCATCTCCTCCACTTCCTCCATAACTTCCAGGTCGAACCCACCTAGTCGTCTTTCCACTGCTCTCCTGTACTCCTCCCTGACTTCCTCCTCCTGCAACCTCTCCACCCTCCTCACCATTCCACCCTCCTCTCGCCTCCCTCCAGCTCTCCTCACCCACTTCTTTTGTATCCTAACCTTAGCTACCACTACATAATGATCAGACAGACCCCCTCCAATACCCCTATACACCCTAGCATCCATCACAGATTTCTTCATTCGTTCATCCACACATACATAATCAATCAATGACTTTCGTTCCACCACTGTCTTATCCTTCATCGTCAACATCCGTTTCCACGTGTACCTGTGGATCATTCTGTGTCGGAAGAAGGTGTTGACTATCCACAGCCTCCTCCCCACACATACGTCCACAAGTGCACTACCATTCCCATTCACCTCTGATGGTACCCCCCACCCTCCCACCACTCCCTCAACTTTCTTATCACCCACCTTTCCATTCATATCCCCAGAAATATTCTTTCGTTCTTGTCAAACTTCTCCAGGCACGCCTCCACATTCATCCAGAACTCCTCTTTCTTTCTTTCAAGTATATCCTCTGTCGGGGCTTACACGCATACAATCACCCACGTTTGTATTCCTACTTTCATTCTCACCCTGGTCTATCAGAATGAGAGTTGAGCGTTCTCTGCCATACCCATAGCTTACTCTGACTGTTCCTTTTACTTTATATATTTTCTAGATCTCAAGTGACGGCGTCTTTTCCGTGGATTGACCTCCATACTGCCAACCCTGGCAGATTGGGAGCCAAAGCATCACATTTTTCCTTTGCCCCTCAACTTTCCCTTTATAATTGCTGAGGGGCACAGGGCCTTGGGTGGGGCTTTTGTTTCCTGGGCATTTCTGCACCCTCCTCAGCTCCCCGCCTTTGAGTGGCTTCGGTCGCCTGGGCATTATTGGTGGTAAGCTGGGAGGGTTCTGTGGGGGCGCTCGGTTATGGCCTTGGCCTTGCTCGGGACCTTGGGGCTGCTCGGCCAGACAGCCTGAGGAACAGCAACAACAACAACAACCCACGTTTGTATTCCTACTTTCATTCTCACCCTGGTCTATCAGAATTGGGCGGGTGCCCAACCCCGAAAGGGGTTGAAATAGGGGAGCTATCCCCCCGCCAAAGGTGGCTTTCTAGGGCCTTTCCTAGCTGATGCTGAGAGGATTGGGTTCTAGTCATGTGGTGATGGGCTGGTCTATCAGAGTGAGAGCTGAGCAATCTCTGCCATACCCATAGCTTACTCTGACTTTTCCTTTAACTTATATATTTTCTAGATCTCAAGTGACGGCGTCTCTTCCGTGGATTGACCTCCCAATCTACCAAGATTGGAAGCCAAAGCGTCACATTTTTCCCTTGCCTCTCGACTTTCTCTTCATAATTGCTGAGGGGCACAGGGCCCTGGGTGGGGCTTTGGTTTCCTGGGCGTTTCCGCACCCTCCTCAGCCCCCCGCCATGGAGTGGCTTCGGTCACCCAGGCTTTATTGTGGTCGGCGGGGAGGGTTCTGTGGGGGCACTCGGTTAAGGCCTTGGAATTGCTCGGGGCCTTGGGGCTGTTCGGCCAGGCAGCTTGGGGAACAACAACAACAACAACAACAAACCACAGTCCCATACTCTCTTACACATTCCTTCCATTTGCTACTTACAAACAAACACGCACCTTCTCTCGCTGTTCCTTCACTCACTCCAGCACACACACCCATTCCACACTCCCACTCTCTCACATCTGAACCTTTCCATTTGGTCTCTGTCATTCCACATACATCCAGCCTGGCATTTACTAACACTTCCAGAACCTCTCTCTCTTTTGTGCCATCATTCATGCCACTAACATTCCACATAGCCATTCTCAGAATGTCCGAAGGCATGTCCTTAGTCGGTCATGGTTCGTCAACGTTGGTTCCGTCCACATCCGAGGCTGTTCGTTCGTTTTTCTTTGCTTAGATATTTTTTCCGGGTGGGGGTCGCAAGCCCACCGACCCAACCTCTTTAGTCGCCTCTTACGACACGCAGAAGGCACTTTTAATTTAATAACACTACTGTATTTTACTTCCATCAATACAATCTGAGTTACTAAAAATTCATTCAGCCAACTGTACAGTTGCGGTCATTAATTCTGATACATATGGTGTCGGCATGTTTCGTGATAAACAATCAAATTTTCCATGGTGCAATCATCGGCTTGTGATGAACGAAGCTCCATCCCCAGACCCTCCATCACTCCCCCAAGCCTCTCCCTACTCCCCCCTACCCTCCTCCTCACCCACAAGTACCCCTAATTATCTCCTGTCCCTCCCTCCCTCTCACATGATTGAGTCAGTGTGAGAGAGGGTGTGTTGCCTTTGTAACCACACACACACACACACACACACATATATATACACATACATACACACACACACACACACACACACACACACACACACACACACACACACACACACACACACACACACACACACATACACACACACACACACAATTATTTATCAATTTTTAGGCCCACACATATATACACATGCACGCTCAAAGAGTGGATTTGTTGCTTGAGGCTCTGGCAGTGATAAACATCCAACAAAGCAATGTAGAACGATGGGGTTATCACCATTTTCAAGCTGAATGAAGGTATGTGATCATGCCGTGGTATGGTTGATAGTGCATCTGATTTCTGATTGAAGGGTCTGCTATTGGATCCCATGCCGTACCATTGGCAAACAGAAGAGTTTGGGCAGCTCGGTCTAACGATTTGTAGCAAATGTCAAGTAAAGTCCCTGTAACAAGGGCACGTCCTGGTCCTGTCAATCAAGGGAGTGCACAACATTAAAATCTGCATCATATGTATGCTATTACAAAATGTAAATACAAGACGTTTGCGCGCCAAATATGCCCGGGTGAGCAGAGGCAGGAATATTTAAATGCCCGGGGCCTGGGAGTTCAACAAACCTCAGAAGTGCATAAATCTGGTAAACGCTTAATAACGAGATTCAATTCAGCCCTAAACATATTTTGTACATACCGTTTATACATACGTATATACATACATCTGATGCCTTGCTTCCAGAGGAAGCACCCCAAAAGGAATGACCATGAAAGAAACTGCCTCCAGACTCAGTTATGCCCCATCGCCCTACTCCACAGTGCCATTTCCACCAAATGGATTAAGACCATTAGCACTGAAAGAGTACCCAGAGCAGCCCCTCACCCGGATGGCAGTTCCATCACTGTTTTGCTATTTTATTTATCCCCATAGAGGCCCTGGCCGTAAGCATACTGATCATAGGAGTGATCTGAAGATATGAACCAGTGATTCACTGCTACCAAAGCTGATTGCACCACCTAAGTGGTGGTCAGTGAGATCGCCGCATCCCTACGCCAAAAAAAGAAGAAATGTTAGCTTGTGGTCATATAAAAGATGCAAGTGTATGTATCTTAAGATCAAGCTAAAATTGATTTTTGTGTAACTGAGGCACAGAGAAAAAAGTAGTAAAAGAGGCCAGGTGGTGAAATAGGATATCTAGCACTCCACCTAAAGCTGTCCTCGGGAGTACTACCCTGAATGACTGATGCCTCCAACCTCCTCCCTTGGGGCTGCTTGGTCAGACTCTGGGGATCAGCAACAACAACAACCTCTTCCTTCATTACAACCTCCTATTTATTTAAATAAACAATCAACTCCCCATCTGTGTTGATACAATTCCAGCCACAAGTGCAATCCCCTCATGGTCAAGTTCCAAGGCAAGAAACCACCCCTGAAGTTAACCAGGCGAGAAACACTCGCTGAAAAAGGATCCGTTTAAAACCCACTAGGAAATAATCAATATTTTACTTTAAAATGCCTAGATACACGCAAACATTACAGACATGCATGCACGTGTGAGCCCTGGTTGCCCAAAGGTGGTTGTGGAAACAGTCTACAGACAGGGTTTTCCCCAACTGCAACACAGCAGTTATGTGGGAGTCCCTGGATCCAGCACTACATTCCAGCAATCAATAATATAATTTTTATTAATTTCACTCCCAACACCAAACACCTCCCAATGAAATTAATGAAAGCATGTGATCCTAACGGGATTGGAACCTGGGTTACCACATACAGATCTTAAACACTCTAACCATTACACCATCAAGAGACTGTTTGAAGTTGAACACTCCTCCTAAATACAGGGCCGTACATCCTTAATGGCACCCTGGGCTATATTGTCAACCACCTTGATGTCATGATGGAAAGTGTAACAGCTCAATGAAACAATACACTTTCCAACAAAGATTGCATTCTCTGACCCGATAATATGGATGATGGGCGTCCGTACCAACCATTGCTTTAACAATATATGTATCAGAATTAATTACCAGAATTAATTGTGCAGTCACGGTCATTAATTCTTATACTCTCTGAAGCCTTGAAACATTTTAAGGAACCTCCGAAATACAAGTACAGGTCTCTCGATTTACGATTGGGATACGTTCTTGAAAGCCCGATCTTAAATAGAAAAATCCTATAGCAAACCTTAAGATTAATGGGGTAAATGGGGATGCATTCTGGGACCAGCCAAAACCCAAACCCAAACCTAAAAACCTATAATAATATCATAAATCAGGGCATCAGATTGTGAGGGAGATCTGTAAGAAGTTTCATTGCAACCCGAGACAGCTTGGAAAATCTATGTATCAGCATTAATGACCGGGACTGTAGATTCTCTTAATTGTTTAGTGTATTATTACTAACAGTGGGTAACTTGGGGACGTGAAGTATCGTTAGTGAGAACATTTTCATCAAAATAGAAAGGCTTTGATGAAGTATTCTTTGCTGTGCATTAGACTACTCACCTTACTACCTTTACCATTGTGGAAAATGGAAAAAAAGGAAGAAAAGTAGATGTGTATATGAGGGGGCACAAATCCAAAGGGTCCTAAGTGTCCCTTGGATTTCCTTTTGGTTATATATGAGTAATGTACCAAAAAGATATGTAGCCAGATGCTTAAAAATGGCACTTAGGTTCCTTTGGATTATCACTGCCTCAGGTAATCCAAAGGGACCTAAGTGCTATTTTGAAACATCTGGCCACATAACTTTTTTGTACATTATTCATGTATTATTTTAAAATGTAAAACTTGCAAACTAAACAAACCAAAATTGGGACAAGGACAATATAAAGTCAAATTAAATTATCAAAATCGCTATGTGGAAACAACGCTTACTAAAATGAAAACTATTAAATAAAAGAACACAATCCACCACATAGGGTGTACATTACTACATGAGCAAGTTAATCTGTTTCCCAAGCAAACTAATCGCACATATAACAACGCACTATCGTCACGTTAAAGGAAGTAGTCAAGTTTGGGAAGTCCGGGACGAAATCCAAGGGGCACTTAGGACCCTTTGGATTCACGCCCTCTCAAATATACTGTATGTAAGTAAGGAAAGGTGCAAGATATGGTGTGCTGAAGGCAGCTTAACAAGTACAGTACCGTATGTGGAAAGACAAATGTTAGAATGTGAAAAAATAATAACACATAGTTTAGTGAAGAAATTGAGGATATGGTGAAAGAAATATGTGGAAGTGTACAGTATGCTAAAAAAAGAAAACATTAGGATATGGTGAAAGAAAAGAAAGAGGTGAAAGTGTATGCTGCAAAAGAAATTACCTCGAGAAACTAAAAAGACAAGGAAACACAAATATATTAACATGAAACATAGGGAAGAGTATGTTTGATGGTGATGAGGCAGTATTTAACGCCGCTCTCTCCCTAGCGCGTGCCCTGGTTACACGTTCTTAACCCCTTCTGTACCGACGACGACTCAAATAGTTAAATACGATCTCGATAAACCCTCTGAATAACACGAGTCCTTAACCCTTTCCCTGCGGTAGACGTTCCGGAACGCCATGACAATTTACATTAATTTACAGGCTTTTATAGCCTCTTAAAGCCTGTAAAATCAAGTGCGAGGGAGCGGGAGCGCAGCAGGCCACACGTCCTTCTCCCAGCCAGGCGTCCGTGGCACTGAAGGCTCCGAGTCAGACTCTCGCGAGATATACAGTGCTGTCAAAGGCAAATGTAGCGAGAATTGCTCATTTAAGCGAATGTCTATGGTAGCGCTGCGGGTGAACCCCGTGAGCTACGAAGCTCGTTTTGGTGTCATTTTGAAGCTATTTTCTTCTAGTTTTCAGCTGATACAGTACATTTAATTTCATTCAGACACTTGCCTAATCAATCAGGAGTGCCTGATTGAGCCCTAATATAGCGGAAATATGCCCGCAGAGAAAGGGTTAAACTGCATAAAATTGTCTACCTTTAGCCAGAATCAAAGACAAACAGGTGTCATGGTGCTGAAGGGGTTAATTGTGGATTATATGGCTAATTATGAAAAACTTTAATATGAAGCAGAGATGTATTAGTTTCTGCAACAAGGGCAGGAAGTTCTAGACAAATCCCATCATTTGTCCGTGGTAACTATAGGTAGCGCCAACGAACTTGACAATAATCTTCACCCTTTAACTTCTCATAACTCAAAATTAATGAAAGCAATCGAGCTGACATTTCTATAATTTGGTAAGAGCGCACCAGGAAATAGGTGTGGATATTTACAGCCAGTTTGCTCTAGGCCGTTATGAGAAGTTAAGGGGTCAAGATTATTGTCAAGTTCGTTGGCACTACCTATAGTATAATTTTCCTGTAGGCCTATCCTTAGCCAGTCAATATGATATGCTAGTTGTCATAATTGCAACAAAAGTATGTAATGTAATGGGGGTGGCCAACTCGAGACAGAGGGTCCGGGACCACTTTCGCTTTCCCTCGCCCCTAAGTCTGTCTTATTTAGTAAGTGAATCTTATAAGGGGAGGAGGATTCCTAGCCCCCTGCCCCCAGAAGGGTAAGTAGGGCAGTAACAGAGACAGACAGAAACGGTTGGTTAGAGATGCCAAACTTCACTCTGGATAGGACCAGCCCTCCCCCAATGAAAGTATTATAGCATTATTACAGTCCTCTCATTACAATTACAACAACTAGCATGTCCTATTAACTGGCTAGGAATGGAACAACATACATACACATACAGGTCTCCCTCGATTTACGATTGGGTTACATTCCTGAAACCCCGATCTTAAATAGAAAAATCACATAGCAAACCCTAACATTAATGGGGTAAATGGGGATACGTTCTGGGACCAGCCAAAACCCAAACCTAAAAAACAATAATAATATCATAAATCGGGGCATCGGATAGTGAGGGAGACCTGTAAATGTAATTAGCTCTACCAATAATGGAATTTGTCTAGGAATGTGGGCCCAGGTGTCAGAAATAGGCCGCTAGGGGATCAAACTTCTCGCTACGTTAACATTAAGATAATATACTGTATATTAGAATACATTAGAGTAAGTGGCTAAACTGTTAGGTTAGGATACTGTAGGTAGAGATAATATTAAGTTAGGTTAAGTTGGTTTAAGGGCGGCTATAGTCTATTCTTTTCCAGCTGATGGTAAATTGAATCGTATAGCATCTGATTTCTTTATTCTTACTGGAAAAATATGATACTGCTATGTCTGTCCATCATAATATGATACTGCTATGTCTGTCCATCATAATATGATACTGCTATGTCTGTCCATCATAATATGATACTGCTATGTCTGTCCATCATAATATGATACTGCTATGTCTGTCCATCATAATATGATACTGCTATGTCTGTCCATCATAATATGATACTGCTATGTCTGTCCATCATAATATTGCCAAGTTGTTGTTGTTGTCGTTTCATAGGCTGCCTGGCCAAACAGGCCCAAGTCCTTAAGGAAGGCCATGGCCACAGTTGGGCTTTCCTACAGGGCTCTCAAGGAGTGTAGATTATGTTGTTGGCGTAAGTGATTGTGTGGAATGCAATCTTCTATAATGTAGTATGGGGTGCTGTGTTACATCCTGGGCAGGTGTCGACGACGGAGTAATCAGGATGGAGAGACATAAATCTACCATCAACTGGGAAAGAAAGAAAAAAAAGTACTGTATAATAAGTGAGGTTGAACTACCTGCGAGTTAACATGATTTGAAACACAAGGTTTTAGTCTATGGGTCAGGGCCTAGATGTTCATAAATGTCCTATGGTACGGCGAGGTGAGAGGCGCCTATAACAAACCAATGAATTAACAGCTTAGTCCTTGGTCACGATGTCATATCTTCCTCAAACTCAGGAAAACTAGACCATCATTAGTTATAATACTCATTTAGAAATTTTGTTCTATTAATGACGCTACGATTACGATGTCATGATTTACAAAGCATGCAATGATCCGAGGAAGATGAGGCATCATAAATGTTTTAAGTATCCAGGCACATTCGCTAAGTTTCATGAATTGTTACCATGCAAAGGAGGCAAATTTTCAAAACCAAAGAAGGGACCTGAAAACATCGTCGGCCGCTAAGAAAACAATGCCGAATACAAATTTGGTCTTGGGAGAACCTAAACTAACCGAGTTCTCTTACCAGGTGAAGACGACTTCTCTTAAGTGAGATAGTTTTAAGCCTGTTAATTGTTGGAGGCCCTTTTGAAACTGAATAAAAGCGTCTAAAAGGAGCCAGAATATATTTAACCCCTTCTTTACCGGCGACGTCTTTGTCATTTTATTCTAGCTTTATTTAGAGGATTTTGTGCAGTTTTAAGGAGGATCTGTGGTTGTAAAAAGGGTTAAGTGAGATAGTTTAAAGCCTGTTAATTGTTGGAGGCCCTTTTGAAACTGAATAATATTATCTAATAGTAGCCAGCATATAGTTAAAAGGACGGCACCGGTACTGGAAGAGTTAACTGCAGGTCAAGGAAGGCCATGGCCGAGATAGGGCTTTCCCACAGGGCTCTCAAAGAGTGTAGATTATGTTGTTTGTGTAAGTTATTGTGTGGAATGCAGTCTTCTAGAATCTAGACACATCACAGAAGACTGCATTCCACACAATTACTTACGCCAACAACATATTGTACACTCCTGGAGAGCCTCGTGGGAAAGCCTGATCATGGCCATGGCTTTCCTTAAACCGATATCACACAAGAGTTTTTATAAGCAACATTCGATGATTAACATTTTGGTGACAACATTTATATTTTACACCGGTATCGGAAACTAGACTGATGGTAGATAAACTAGACTGATGGTAGATATATTTATGTGACATAAATATTATAAATGTCTACCTCATAACCCACCAGACCAGAAATGAGGATAAATGTTGAGGGAAAAAGTGCTCGTGTGACACCGGCTTTAAGGACTCGGGGCTGTTCGGCCAGGCAGCCTAGGGAACAACGACAAGAACTGCAGGTATTTGTAGCAGTGATGGCTCTGGCCCATGGATGAATAATTAAGAGTAAGACACAGGCAGCTGGAGCGGACATAAAGGTTGTAGGGAACTATAGGTAACGCCAACGAACTTGACAATAATCTTGATCCCTGACCTCTCGGTAACTCAAAAGGGCCTAGAGCAAACTGGCTGTAAATATTCACACCTATTTCCTGGTGGAGTCTACCCAAATTATAGAAACGTCAGCCCGATTGATTTAATTAATTTCGAGTTATAAGAAGTTAAGAGGTCAAGATTATTGTAAAGTTCGCTGGTGCTACCTATAATGAAGGAAGGTGTTGATACAGACACCACAGAGGAATATCAGAAGTCTGAAATATTCTGTTTGGGAACTCGCTTCACATTACTGGTAAGTATTTTCAACAATTAGGATAGGCAAACTGTTAAATGTGTTCGCATCTTTTTCCTTTCTAGTGTTTCTTGCTGATCCTCCCTTCCCCTTGTGGGAGTAAGGGCTGGCTCCTGACTGACTGACTGAGGATAGTATTTAAGAATATGGGAAGTTTATAATTATTAGTTGTAATTTAATGATGCTATTATTGATAAGTGGCATAATCATTTGGTAATTTGTATTTGTAATTGTTGCTGATAAAACAGGCCATGACAACATTTGCTGCAATACTTTATATTAATATGATACACCAATCATCCACCATAGCTAATGTTGTGGTCAGAGAATATATCTTTGCTGGGAACAGCATCAGCCCTCTCGCTATCCTGTGGACTCGGGGGTTGCTGTTTAGCATTCAGAAATAAAGTTATCTCAATCTCTTAATTACATAAGAACATAAGAAAATGGGAGTCTGCAAAAAGCCGATCGGCCCATACAAGGCAGATCCCTGTCACACCCAACCCCAATTACAAGGCCCAATTATAGGCCCAACTCACTAATACCTTGAGTACTGCCCCCACCAAAATGGTCAGGGATTAACACAAGATTACGGGAGTGTGCTGAGCGCCGATTTGCCCACACCTGGTAGATCCCCCTCACACCCAACCCATCTCGTCCATATGCCAATCTAATTTTATCTTAAATCTCCCTATCGTTCTTGATCCCACTATATCACTTGGTAGCCTATTCCACCCATCTACAACTCTGTTACCAAACCAATATTTGCCTATATCTTTTCTGAAACAAAATTTATCTAATTTGAAACCATTTGTACGAGTTCTTTCGCTATCACTGAGCTTTTGTACATTTTTCATGTCCCCTTTATTAATCCCACTAACCCACTTGAATACCTCCATCATATCCCCTCTAACTCTGCGTCTCTCTAACGAATGTAAGCCTAATTTCTTCAACCTTTCTTCATACGGAATATTTCTAATATTATGGATCATTTTTGTCATTCTACATTGTACTCTCTCCAATGAATCTATGTCCATTATGTAATAAGGACACCAAAATTGAACAGCATAATCCATATGGGGTCTCACTAATGACAAGTAAAGTTTTAAGATAACATTAGCAGTTCTGTTACTCACACTCCTAGATATGAACCCGAGAATCCTGTTTGCCTTGTTACGAACGCCGCTTATACATTGTTTTCTAGGCTTCAAATCATTGCTAACAAACACACCTAGATCTTTGTCACAGTCTGAGTTTTCTAATTCCATATTAGCTAGTTTATATTTAACATTTGTATGCATCTTCCCTATCTTTAAGGGGAGATTTCCACTTGAGGGATTTTTTTCTTGACCCCTTTCTCCCTCATGTTTAGCCCCATTGCTTTTGATATTATGAAACGTTTGCCCCATTAGTTTAGCGATTTTAAGAAGTTTCACCCCATATTAAGACCTTTCGTGCAATTCAGGTGTCGATTTTATCCTGGCGAGCGATAGCGAGCCTGTAATTTAAGAGGAACCGGCCTTTGGCCGGGATATTTTTCTACTGAAAAATGTACACATTTATCTTGAAAGGGACTCAAGGGTGTAATTTTAAGCTTGATGGAGGTCGAGGGAACAAACTAAATAACTCTCCTTAACCCGCTGAGTCCCAGCTAGTTATTAATTAAAATGTAAAACTTGCAAACTAAACAAACCAAAATTGGGACAAGGACAATATAAAGTCAAATTAAATTATCAAAATCGCTATGTGGAAACAACGTTTACTAAAATGAAAATTATTAAATAAAAGAACACAATCCACCACATAGGGTGTACATTACTACATGAGCAAGTTAATCTGTTTCCCAAGCAAACTAATCGCACATATAACAACGCACTATCGTCCCGTTAAAGGAAGTAGTCAAGTTTGGGAAGTCCGGGACGTTCTGGCAAATTTTACTAAACTCTGCATGAATAAAGAAACTATATGTTAAATGTCAAAATATTATTTAAAATCAAATTTGCAACATGACAAGACATTAAAATAGTACAAAATACAAATATTGATAAGATATCTATACTTATACAAAATAATATATAAAATACAGTACAGCACTCACTAACGATAGTGCTATCGGGTAGGTACCTGTAAGCATAGCATGCCTCAAGTGACCCCTATCAATAACTACCCTACAAATAACCTACATTTATAGCACAAATAAACTAAGGAAATCGCAAAAGTAAGCAATTGATACTATCGACAATGAATACATATAATATAAAGACAAATAATTACAAAATATGAAGTAACAACAGATTTAAACAAAGAGTACTCTTTTAGCAAGAACAATAAATTTAAAAAATCATCAATATTAATATTAATAATAATAATAATAATAGAAAAAGAAAAAGATAAACAATAAATACAGACAAAAAGTAAGCAGAGGTTATACAAGAAACTTCAAGTTAAAAATGCTTGATTAAAATTATTGATGTCAAATTTTAGAATACAGTCACAATAATTGACCCTAAAAAGATTAAATTTATGGAACAATTTACTTGCCTCAAAACCTCTGTCCACTAAGAGTCTGTATAGTAACCTAGCTCTAGCCCAAAAGTCATCTACTTTAGTGCAGATTTTACAAAATCTTATTAATTGGGAATAAAAACAGTTATAAGTTATTTTACTATCGATATTACTACTAGGGAAAGGAAAGTTTATTACGTTAAAATTAAAATCATCAACTTTGTGATATACTTTAAGTATGCACTGTTCATTAACAATCTCTATATTTATATCAAGAAAATTTTCAACTTTATAATTTACGTTACATTGTGTAAGGGGAATAGAATTAGGGTAAATAAGTTTAGCAACTTGATTAAAATTTAACAAATTGCAAACAAGAATATCATCAATATATCTACTATTATTACTTAACAGTTTAGCAAGTGCTAATTTTTCTGGAATTTTATTTTTCTTGCTACTGTCAACTAAGTCTTTTATATATTTAAATTCTAAAGCAAGCAAGAATAAATCTGCAATTAAAGGGCTAGCATTTCCACCCATAGGAATTCCTAATATTTGTTTGAAAATGTACGGCCCGAATCTAACATAAATATTGAAAAGGAGGAATTTAAGGGCATCTTTAAGTTTAGTTCTATCAAAATATACAGAACTAGTGGGAGTAGAGCTAAGTGATGCATTATTAAAATATGTATAAACATTTATGAAATAATTACCATTCCTAACGAACCTGTCAAAGTGCAAATCTATAATAAAGCAAAGCTCTGAATATACTAAATCTAAAGGCAAATTGGTATACAAAGTTGAAAAGTCGAAGCTATGTACCGAGGTAACTTTCGGCATGGTATTTATTTTATCAATAACTTCTAACGAATTGTCAACACTCCAATAATAGTTAATGCCGGTTCTTTTCATGAAGGTATTACAATATCTTTTATGAGTACTTTTAATGTATTTTAAGCAATTTACGACTTGTTCTGATAGAGTTTTAGTGGTAGCAAATTTTGCTCCGGCAATAAAGCGATATTTATAAGGTCTTTTATGAAATTTAGGTAACATGTATAATTTTGCAATGCACTTGTTCTTATCAGAAAGTTTAATATCAAATATTATATTTTTCTTGGTATGTTCATCGATTAAGTTATCAATATTCAGATTATTTTGAATTTCATAAACAGAATTACCGCAAATATTTTTACGTAATATGTTACCCTTAACCCGGCAAGCGCGATAGGCCTAACGGAAGGCTTCCTATAGGGAACGCGATAGGCCTCACGGAAGCAAGACCATAAAAAAAGCCTTCCATAAAAAAAAGGGCCTATCAAAACAAAGGAATTTGTCTCTAGGTGAGATAATTCCCCTCCAGTACTCATCCATGTAAATCTCACCCACCCCCCTCCCCTCCTTATTCCCCCCTCCCTCCCCTCCTCAATTATCACCTATTTTTCCTCTTATTATCATCATTTATCGGTTATTTTTCTCTCCCGCGATAATGTAGCACAAGTGGGTTGCAGAAAAGATCGTTATGCAACACCCAGACACCGGCCCACACCGCCCCGCTCGTCTCTGTTACCTCACAGACAGCGAGAGAGGAGGGTTGCCTGTGGCTCTCTCTCGCCTGAGATTATGACCGGGTGGCCAATATCTTCGTTTTTCACCACCCAAATGCTTTTCCCACTTATTTTAGCACTCTTGAAGGTTCATATATACATCATATATGTAAAATAAAAGCATACCGAAAACAAATAATGCTCTATATTGTAAATATAACGAATTCTGTCAGAATCCAAGGCTAGAAATGCACAAATAACTACCCTAGCCCCTAGGTCTATTTCGCGCTTGTCAGGTTAATACCTAATTCTTTTTTCATATTTTCAAGATAAAATTTCTTACATGTGAAGCTATAATTATTGCTGGCTTTATCTACTGTAGTTATTACAAAATGTTTATGTAAATTTATTAAATCAGCTTTAAGCTTATTATAATTATAGTCTATAAAATCTGAAAGATTAAATTCATTTTTAAGCGAGAAAATTTTATTTCTAATTAACTTAATTAATAATTTAGACCATGCTTCTAGTTCTCTTGCATTGCAGCACGCAATTTTTAACAATTTATCTTTTAATTTATTGACTGAAAAAACAATATCTTTTAAAATTATGTCCCATGTTACTTTATTACTCCCTATTCTAAATTTAAACCCTTTACGACATAGCTCCGCTAATTTATCGTTTGCAAAATGTTTAACTAGTTCTACATCACCTGTTAACCCGGGAGCTGCGGGGAGACTCTTAAGAGTTCCCCCGGCGCACTGCGGGGAGACTCTTAAGAGTCAGAGAAAATAAAAATCAACTTTTGACATCGAAAAAAAAAAAAAAAATTATATTTTTTTTTTTTATTTATTTTTTTTTTTTTGGGCCCCTGGGCCATGCAAAATCTCAGTCCTCTACCTCCCCTCCTTCCCCACTTTCCTCCTCTCCTTCAGTTATCACCTATTTTCCCTGTTATTCCCTTATTCTGAGGTATATTTTCGTGCTAACATTAGAAATCCGATTGGAGGGTGTGGTCATCACTGATAGCAAGCGAGTGCAAGAGAGAGAGAGAGAGTATCGATCGACTGTGTCTCAGTGGCCTTGGGGGAAATTGGCGGGAAAGCAGATTGCCTCACCCATACATTATACAACTCGCGGGCTATATCTCCGATTTTGACCATCCAAACGCTGTTTTCACTCGTTTTATTGTTGTTTCAGGTTAATACCTTTATAATCAACCCATAATAGGCGCATATGGATAAGTATTAATGCTATTAATGGCACAATGAATATTTTAGTGGCGGAAACACCTCAAATACGTCAGCACAGGGGGACGTTTCCAATTACCCCCATGCGCACTTCAGAGGTTAATATGTGACATATCGGACTATAAATGAACTTTGCTAGTGCATCACGTCTGCTAGCTGGCATATCCATGACTCTTTCACACACGCATTTATTATTATTGAAAATATCATTATCTGAAAGATTTCCTAAAACTTTATTATAATTACAAATAATAGACCCAACAGGTCGTTCATATGAATACACTATTAATGGTTTGAAATCTTTACAACCATCTGGTATTAATAAATGTACCACCAGGGACCAGCCGGTTTTGAAAAAAAAAATGTTTCCAGAAACAATAGCGAATGGGTTAGGAATGAAGGAAAAAGCACAAAAAAACTATCAAAAAGGTCAAAAATTGGTCCTACGGAGCCCCCGAAAACGGATTTTACAAGAGTAAAAAATTGAAGGCAATAACACCCAAAATTCCGGTTTTTGTGCGCTCACGCGTACGCGGTTGGACTTTGAGAGTTTTCAACCATCGGCATGGTTGCGTGGGATACTTACACAGTTCCCATACAAATCTGAGCCCTCTAGGTGCCATAGGACCGAAGTAATTGGGACCGGAGTAACACTGACGCAACTGTTGCGTCGCTGGGGTTTAGCGTTACATACATTGCTGACGCAGACGCTGCGTCGCTGGGGCTCAGTGGGTTAATACCTTGCATTTGTCAATGTTAAACTTCATCTGCCAATTTACTGACCATTCGTGTAAGGTATCTAGATCCCTTTGCAGACACTCTATATCTATCTGAATCAATTTTTCTACCCATTTTGGTATCGTCTGCAAATTTACTTATCCTACTAGTTATACCTAAATCAAGGTCATTTATGTATATAATAAACAACAGAGGACCTAATACAGATCCCTGGGGGACACCACTTTTGACTGCTCCCCATTCTGACTTGGTACCATTTATGCTGACTCTCTGCTTCCTACCAGTTAGCCATGACCTAATCCATCCTAACAACGCCCCACCTGTTCCATGTGCCTCAACCTTTCTCATCAATCTCTCATGAGGGACTCTGTCAAAAGCTTTACTGAAATCTAAATATATAATATCATATGACTTGTCATTATCTACTGCTTCATATACCTCTGAGAAAAAACTAAGCAAATTTGTAAGGCAAGACCGTCCCTGAGTGAATCCATGCTGAGAAGAATTGATTAAGTTAAATGTTTCTAAGTGGTTTCTAATTTTACTAGCAATAATTGACTCTAGTAGCTTTCCTATGATTGATGTGAGACTAATGGGACGGTAATTGGATGCTATTGATTTATCACCTTTTTTGAAGATCAACTACATTTGCAAGCGTCCAAGCTTCTGGAACTATACCTGTTTCTAATGACTTGTTAAATAGAAATGTTAATGGGTAACTTAACTCATCTCTGCATTCTTTTAATACTCTAGCATATACCTCATCAGGACCAGGCGATTTATGAGGTTTCAGTCTGTCAATTTCCTTAAGCACATCATTTCTACTTATAGTAACCGTACTTAACCTATTTTCTATACTATCGCTATATACCTTACGGACTAAACCTCTCCAAAATTAGTTTTCTGCCCATAGCTCACTCAAAGACAACTGCAAAGGTTAAAGTAACTAAACTAAAGGTTTCTAAACACCCCTGATGGTCACAAAGGCTTTTAAGTGTCCCAGAAAGGACACAAATCACGTCTGGTGCGTTAAAGGGTTAAGTCAGTTGACCAGTACACTTTCCAGCATCACATCTCAAAGTGGTTAATGTTATATCCTGGGGCGCCAATAAGGACATACAGCCCTGTACAGTGACATTTCTATCATTTGGGAAGAGTCCACCAGGATAGGTGAGGATATTTACAGCCAGTTTGCTCTAGGCCCTTTTGAGTTACGAAGAGGTCAGGGATCGAGATTTTTGTCAAGTTCGTTGGCGCTACCAATTTCAGTATACTGTTCCCATCACTCATAATCCCTGGAGGTAGCAAAGTATATATACTCAGACACATATCCACCCAAGGAAGTAGCAAAGGGGTTACTTTTTTTTCCCCTTTGCCCCTCAACTTTCCCTTCACAATTGCTGAGGGGCACAGGGCCTTGGGTGGGGCTTTGGATTCCCAGGCGTTTCCGCACCATCCTCAGCTCCCCGCCTTTGAATGGCTTCGGTCACTTGGGCTTTATTAGTGGTAAGCTGGGAGGGTTTTGTGGGGTCGCTCGGTTATGTTCTTGGCCTTGCTCTGGACCTTGGGGCTGCTCGGCCAGACAGCCTGGAGAACAACAACAACAACAATTTTACTGTTATGGGTTACCCTTTGTTTACACAATCATCGTTTGGTGATCAGGGTTCACTTCTGCATGTCTGTCTGTCAGGCAGGCATATGTGTATGAATTTTATGATAAACTAATCATGTTTTTTTTGTGTAAATATTGAGCATATTATCTGCAGACATGTTTTCCTCGCCTGGTTAATTTCGGAGGTAATTGTGTACCTTGGAAATTGGCCGTGGGAGGACTACATTTAGGACTGGGATTGTATTAAAATTGACAACCTAATATTTTGTTTTAATCAGACATCTGAAGATAATGGTCACAAGTATCATTTATCCGGCAAATAAGGATTGACCAATTAACCATTTGCAAGTTTCGAGCTATAAATGGATGGAGTCATGAAAGAAATACTATCAAGAGCAGTGGATGTTGGTGTATCGCTGAAAAGGGAGGGAATTGAGTGGAAGCTACCTATACTGCTGTTTGCGGATGATACAGTTCTGATGAGTGATAATGAATGGGAGTTGCAGGGTCTGGTAAATGAGTTTGGAACAGTGTGCGAAAAATGGAATTTGAAGGTAAATACAGGGAAGAGCAAGGTTATGGTCTTCGAAAGGGGTGAAGTCACAGAGTGTGAGGTGAAGCTGAACGGTCAGGCTATGGAGATCGTCAACTCTTTTAAGTATCTGGGCAGTGTGTTGAGTAAAGATGGGACTATGGATGAAGAAGTGCGGGAGAGGGTACAACTGGAGAAAGAGGGTTGTAGGAACGCTGAAAGCAGTAACAAGAAATAGGGTGGTCAGTATGGAAGCGAAGAAGTCCTTGCATGACAGTGTGGTAATCCCGACACTGACTTACGGAAGCGAAGCATGGACGTTGGTTGAGAGACTCAGACCAAGAGTGAGAGCAGTGGAATGAATTACTTAACCTCTGAAGTGCGCATGGGGGTAATTGGAAACGTCCCCCTGTGCTGACGTATTTGAGGTGTTTCCGCCACTAAAATATTCATTGTGCCATTAATAGCATTAATACTTATCCATATGCGCCTATTATGGGTTGATTATAAAGGTATTAACCTGAAACAACAATAAAACGAGTGAAAACAGCGTTTGGATGGTCAAAATCGGAGATATAGCCCGCGAGTTGTATAATGTATGGGTGAGGCAATCTGCTTTCCCGCCAATTTCCCCCAAGGCCACTGAGACACAGTCGATCGATACTCTCTCTCTCTCTTGCACTCGCTTGCTATCAGTGATGACCACACCCTCCAATCGGATTTCTAATGTTAGCACGAAAATATACCTCAGAATAAGGGAATAACAGGGAAAATAGGTGATAACTGAAGGAGAGGAGGAAAGTGGGGAAGGAGGGGAGGTAGAGGACTGAGATTTTGCATGGCCCAGGGGCCAAAAAAAAAAAAAATATATAATTTTTTTTTTTTTTTCGATGTCAAAAGTTGATTTTTATTTTCTCTGACTCTTAAGAGTCTCCCCGCAGTGCGCCGGGGGAACTCTTAAGAGTCTCCCCGCAGCTCCCGGGTTAAGAAGTGCGTGCAGAGTTACATGGAGGGATAGACAGACTAATGAGGAAGTAAGAAGGAGGTGTGGTGTGGAGGTAGATGTGCTGGAAAATGTGAAAAGGAACAACTTGAGATTGTTCGGCTATATGGAACGTATGGAAAGCGAGATATTGACTAATAGGGTGTATGAGAGTGAGGTGGAGGGACAGAGAGGGAGAGGTAGACCGATAGAGAGGTGGAAGGATGGAGTGAGGAAGTATATGAACGAAGGCGGTGCTAGTTGGGGGAGGGGCGTCGACTGACTGGGGACAGAGGTGCATGGGGGCGGTTCGTTCGTGGCCACCCCTTCGGGGATCACGGCGTCAGGCAATAGATAGATAGATAGAAGTTTCGAGCTATAAGTCAGTTGGAGTTGTAGACATCAACATTTTACAGAATTATCAGCTAAAATACGGTCATAATACATATATATACCGGTACTGTAAATACGGTCATAATACATATATATACCGGTACTGTAAATACGGTCATAATACATATATATACCGGTACTGTAAATACGGTCATAATACATATATATACCGGTACTGTAAATACGGTCATAATACATATATATACCGGTACTGTTAAATACGGTCATAATACATATATACGGTACTGTAAATACGGTCATAATACATATATATACCGGTACTGTAAATACGGTCATAATACATATATATACCGGTACTGTAAATACGGTCATAATACATATATATACCGGTACTGTAAATACGGCCATAATACATATATATACCGGTACTGCAAATACATAAAAGCCTAATATTAATGGGGTAAATGGGGATGCGTTCTCGGAGCAGCCAAAACTCAAACACAAACACCAAAAAAACTTCAATAATATCGTTAATTGGAGCATCAGATAGTGAGGGAGAACTGTATCACAAAGAGGCCATCCCAGATTATCACATAGACACATTAACAATTTACTGTAGATGATATTGATAGCCATTGGCCTTTTGATTTATTTATATATTTTGTCTATGTGAATGAGAGAGACAAAAGGCAGAACTGCCTGTGATGAGTGCCTCCCCCAGAGCTGAAAGAGTGATAGGGCCAAAATCAAGGAATGTTCGAGCTAAAATGCCTGGACACGTAGAGTTTGAAACAATTTATGCCATGGTTGTTTTGGCCCAAATCTAGCCATCAATCAAGCAAATCAGACACAAAATTGTTTAACATATGACTTCTGTGAACTGGCCTATTGAAATGAATGGTGATGGGGGTAATTGACCACTTGCGAGTTCCAGGCTATAAGGAAGTTGGAGCTGTAAACAACAATATTAAACAAATGCAATGATAATGTAGGTTTCTGATGGATTAAAAGTATGTTGAATTGGGTTTTGTGTATTTCTAAATGTATTACAACCGTATTTTTACTAGTACAGTAATTCTGCTAAATAGTGATGCCTACAGCTCCAACTTCCTTATAGCCTGAAACTCACAAGTGGTTACAGTAATTGAGCTGATTGAATAAGTGAGGCTGACTCCAGTGGATACACCTCTTGGTTTGGATATCATAATTGAATTTAAGTAAAGTGTATTAAAACATTATTGATGTTTAATTAACAAGGTACGGTTGCGCTAATATATCATGTCCCAGCTGTCATTATACGTTTGGCTTGCTCTGTGCTGTATTAATGTCTGTCAGATGTTGAATAGGGTGGGTAAGTGTAGGAACATGTTTGTGTATTTCACTCGATATGAAGAAACGAAGCTTAGATATTGCTGATACCAATTATTGATAAAAACATGCTTGGTACCAAGACATCACTTATTAGCGCGAGTGTAATTTTGCAGACTCCCATTTTCTTATGTTCTTATGTTCTTATAACTTTGTCCAACTTCGTTGGCCTGAATAATGAAGGTGCCTAAGGAAAGTTGCCGAAAAACCGCACGTGTGAACCTGCCTTAACCCTTTTAGCGCGATGACGTATTTTTACCCTTTATTCTGGCTAAATTAGACGATTTTATGCAGTTATTCAGAGGGTTTATTGAGATTGTACCCCTTTGAGTCATAGTGGGAGATTATAGATTATAAAGAAAATCGTCTAATGGCAACCGTGTGATGAAAAATACGCCATCGTGCTGAAGGGGTTAAAAATGAGAATGCAGTTTCGACTGCCAAGATATCCCGGGGTGACTGTATCGAGGTAATAATAAGCAGTAGTGTGCACTATTTGCTTCGCACCCATATGAATCAGTATCGAACACACACGAAACAATGTCTTCTTATAACCCAAATTAAAATGCCCCAGAACAAGAAGCTCACCACAGAAGCCACGAGCGAACACCACACAGAAACACCCGAAAGAAAGGTCCACAGAACGAAAGGACCAGCTGACCGAGCCAGCCAATTCAGACAGGCCCAAGCCCGCAGGGCTAAGCAGCTCCAGGCCGCACCTACATACCTCTTCTAAACTGACCATTTTCCACACCTCACGTACACTACCCCCTCGTGTCCTACACTCCTAACTACAAAGATGATGAACAGGAATATACATTCATATTAAAAACACCCATGCCCTGTCCCTACGTTGAGCCAATGCCAACACATCAGACAGCCATAATAATATGAATGTATATTCTTGTTCATCATCGTGTAGGTAGAATCGGGCGGGTAAGGGGTGTAGGACACGAAGCAAATTGGCGTAGTGTGGACTGTGGATACGAAGGAGGTAAGTGGAAGACGTATGACAATTGATGAAAAGTAAATGGAAAAAGGTGAACACAATGGCGGATAAAGATACTTAACCTAAGGATTGAATACATAGATTTATGGGGCGATGGGTCTTCAGAAACTTAGTCTGGCAAGACAAGATGTTAGGGAATGTTAATATTAATACTTAACCCGGGAGCTGCGGGGAGACTCTTAAGAGTTCCCCCGGCGCACTGCGGGGAGACTCTTAAGAGTCAGAGAAAAAAAAAATCAACTTTTGACATCGAAAAAAAAAAAAATTTATATATTTTTTTTTTTTTTTTTTTTTTTTTTTTTGGCCCCTGGGCCATGCAAAATCTCAGTCCTCTACCTCCCCTCCTTCCCCACTTTCCTCCTCTCCTTCAGTTATCACCTATTTTCCCTGTAATTCCCTTATTCTGAGGTATATTTTCGTGCTAACATTAGAAATCCGATTGGAGGGTGTGGTCATCACTGATAGCAAGCGAGTGCAAGAGAGAGAGAGAGAGTATCGATCGACTGTGTCTCAGTGGCCTTGGGGGAAATTGGCGGGAAAGCAGATTGCCTCACCCATACATTATACAACTCGCGGGCTATATCTCCGATTTTGACCATCCAAACGCTGTTTTCACTCGTTTTATTGTTGTTTCAGGTTAATACCTTTATAATCAACCCATAATAGGCGCATATGGATAAGTATTAATGCTATTAATGGCACAATGAATATTTTAGTGACGGAAACACCTCAAATACGTCAGCACAGGGGGACGTTTCCAATTACCCCCATGCGCACTTCAGAGGTTAAACTAAGGATTGAATACATCGATGAACGACGACATTATAGTCGTCGTCCTAATAAGGTAATGAAACCTGGTTGATCTGTACTTGGCACAATATGACACAAGGACAGTGCCGCTATGTCGTATCAATACTGGTGGCAGTTAATATTATAGAGACACTTAGTTATTAGAGGAACAATGCAAGGGGGCGACTGAGCACGGGTTACATATATCTATACTCGTCATGGGAAATGATATACGAGGTCTAGGGACAGGCGTGGGTGTTTTAACCTCTAAGATATATAACATCTACTTCTCGGATGTAAGAACATACATAGATATATATATGGCTGTCTGATGTGTTGGCATTGGCTCAACGTAGGGACAGGGCTCGCTTGGTGTAGTGACTAGCGTCTCGGACTTCCACCCAGAAGGCCCGGGTTCGCGCCCACGCTCGGCGCATTAAAGATTTTTCACAAGCACTGAGTCGTTACCATCCCTCATGAGCAAAGGGATGGGGTAGTAGTACAGGACCCCAATGGAAATACGCCTAATCGGCCTTATTGAGCTATCCTTAGCTAGCTTAGCATGCGCTAGCTTTAAGAACTATTATTATTATGGGTGTTTTTAATATGAATGTATATTCCTGTTCATCATCTTTGTAGTTAGGAGTGTAGGACACGAGGGGGTAGTTGGTGTAATGCCCTCGAAAATGTCCCCCAACCACAATAATGTACTACCTGAGTTGACGTCAGGTATAGCGTAAAATAGTCGTGGATGGTAAGTCCAATAAACTCATCACGTGATAACACCACGAGACTATCACCTGGTTCTTAAAAATCGGACTAAGGTTGCTATACTTTTAGTACGTCCGTGGTAGTACAGTGGGTTAGCGCGCGGGCCTGGTGGTGATGGTGGTGCGTCACTAACCAGGGTTCGAACCCCACCCAAGGCATCTCAAAACATGTGGGTTTTTAGGAGGGTTAAATTCCCTTCAGAGGTTCATACCCCGCGCCAGGTACCAGGAAAGGTTGATCCTAAAGGTAGCCTGGGGATATTTCCCTTCCTATTTAACCTGGAAAAACCTAGGATAACATTGGCGGCAGCGGTGGTTCTTGATTCGGATAAAAGGTTGCATTACATTGCAAGTTTGGAACAGCCAGAACACGAGAACATCATGGCGCACCGTTCTCACATTCCCATCCCACATTATGATGGAGAAACTTATGAGATCGAAACATTCATGGACATAGTGAAACCCATACTTGACCTAGCTTATACCACGGACGCAGAAAAAATAGCCGTAACATTAACGCACCTGGGAAAAGCCGTTTCCCTGGTTGCCTATCAAGTGCACCCTGCTCTCACCTGGGACGAATTTCGCCCAATAGTGATAGAAGCCATTAAGCCTTCGTTGGGCGTTTTCGTGGCCCACACCCGTATCCAAGACACTAAATTCGAAGGCGATGTAGATGCCACAGCGAATAAGATTGCCCAACACATAAAAATTTCTTTCCCCACGTTGACCAGAATCCAACAAGAACAGCAAATTCTGGTCAACCTTGTGTCGATATTGCCCTCAGCAGTAAAAGACCATTTCCGTGTGCACGATTTCGTCGGATACAAAAAAGATCTCATCACGATCCGACGTATTTTGGCCGTGCGCACAGAAGCACCAAACCCAAATCGCTGCAATCAAGAGGTTTCCCACGCACCCGCAGCAAACCAACCACCAAAACTCCAAGAATGCCTACCCAGCCTCATCCTTCAACAACAGACCCACCTATCCTTCCGGCAAGCCCCAACCCAGTAGACCCCGGTTCCAACCGACCCAGCCACGCATAATCTTCAACCGGAACAGCACGTTGCTCGTTGTTATCACACATTCACAGTATTTTCCTCCAACTGTAAACATTATGATGGTTTCCTTGGACTTGACCTCCTTCAAAAACTCCAGGCCCAGATTGACTGCGGCCAAAGGCTGATCTCATTCAAAAACAAATTCCAGCCCAAAGCCTCTGACAAACCAATCACGCAGAAACCCATTCCCAAAAAGAAAAAACACCTGCCCCCTCAACAAACCCTGAGTCAGGGTTACCAAGTTGCAGCTAGCACTAAGGTGACTCCTAAACCCTCCCCTTGCCCCGAGTTCTCTCAAAACCTCACCCAATTCAGTAAAAAAATGCCTCAACAAACGAAAGAAGACAAGTCCAAGCAACTCCCTCTCGGTAATCCCCTCAATTCTCGTAACTCTGTCCAGAATAAATCCTCCCATGTTTTCAGGACAGACTCTGATATATGTAACCATAATTCTATCCAATGTTTATGTACACATGTTTCCAGAGAAAATGCCGACCGATGTACCCAATAATGTTTTTCCCAGGCCCCCAGAAATGTTCAACTATCCCACAACCAACAACAACTCCCTTGTGACAGTTTTCCGTCAGTAGCTCCCTTTCCCCCCCACACAATTCACACCCCTAGAAAATTTCACAACCCCACACTTGACTCGCCCTCTCATGACCAACAAACTCACCAGTCCAACAAAACCTTTAACCAGACCGTTACTGCCACAAAAAAAAATCCCCACCTTCGTCCTGTTAACAACCCCAAATCAATACACCAGTCCTACACCAATAACCCATGTTCTACACCTAACTTTTTCCCCACCAACCCTCCGCAGTCCCCCCAGCAAATCCCGTTTTCTAACTCTCTCACCTCTCACCCCTCTGAACCGCCCGCACGCGCCGTTAATCCCCCCCTCACGCGTGCCGACCGAGGGACACAACCATGTTCCCACCATGCCCCCAGAAATGCCCAGCTATTCCACCACCACCCCAATCCCCCTTGTGACAGTTGTTCGTCAGTAGCTCCCTTCCACCCCCACACAATTCACACCCCTAGAAAACTTCACAACCCCACACTTGACTCGCCCTCTCATGACAAACAAAACCACCAAATCCACATAAACTCCAAACAAACCGTCACTGCCACCGACAACGCTCCCCCACCAACCCTCCGCAGTCCCTCCAACAAATCCCGTTTTCTAACCCCCTCACACCGCGCCCCACTGATCCTCCCACACGCACCGTTAATCCTCCCCTCATGCGTGACCCCCACCAAAGTGACCTTGCCCCCCTTATAAGTACCAAGCACCTGCTCGCCAGTCAATCCCCCACCATCATTAGCCCAGCTGTAGTTCAGGATAAATGCCAAATTCCCCCCCACCATCAAAAATGGGTGAACCTGCGGCCCATACCCCAAACTCACATGATATTTTCCCCCACTACCACGTCCCTCAACCCCCATCGTTGCCTCTTACAACCCGCCATCATTTCCGCTCGCATCAACCACATTCTCGTGGCAAATATCTCAGAGGAACCCCTGACATTACCAAAAGGTCTCATTATAGGAGACCTCGAAACTTTCGATGACCTCCCCATACATTGTAACGACACCCCTACCAGCCTCCAATTGCCCGCTCTCCCTGAGACACTATCTGACCACCAAAAGAACGGCATGTACGACCTACTGCTGGAATTCAGTGACGTGTTTGCCCAACAACCCACCGAAATCGGACAGACTGATGTAGAACAACACATCATTAACCCGGGAGCTGCGGGGAGACTCTTAAGAGTTCCCCCGGCGCACTGCGGGGAGACTCTTAAGAAACAAAAATCAACTTTTGACATTTTTTTTTTTATATTTTTTTTTTTTTTTTTTTTATTTTTTTTTGGCCCCTGGGCCATGCAAAATCTCAGTCCTCTACCTCCCTCCTTCCCCACCTCCTTCAGAGGTTAACACCACAGGCCCCCCCATACGACAACCATCCCGTAGAAAGAACCCCATACAACGTCAGGAAGAGGAACGCCAAGTCCACGAAATGTTAGAGGCCGGGATTGCCACCCCGTCCATTAGCCCCTGGTCTTCCCCTGTTGTCTTAGTCAAAAAGAAAGATGGGACAACCCGTTTTTGCATCGATTACAGGAGGTTAAATGACGTAACCATTAAAGACGCTACGCCCTTACCCCGAATAGACGATTCCCTTGACTCCCTACACGGATCTAAATGGTTCACTACCCTTGACTTGCAAGCAGGGTATTGGCAAGTGCCTATCAAGGCCGAGGACCAAAAGAAAACAGCATTTTCCACTAGTGGTGGCCATCACTATGAATTTAACGTCCTACCTTTTGGCCTCTGTAACGGACCCGCCACTTTCTCCCGTTTGATGGAAACGGTATTACATGACCTAACCTGGGAAACCTGCCTAGCCTATCTGGACGATATTATTGTGTACTCTCCAACCTGGGAAGAACACCTCAGGTTGAGACAAGTCCTTCAAAGAATCCGAGCCGCCGGGTTGAAATTAAAACCCTCAAAGTGCGTGATTGCCCGGAATAAGGTAGATTTCCTCGGACACGTGATATCTGAACATGGTATTGCGCCAGACCCAAAGAATCTTCAAGCCATACAAAACCAAATCCCACCGCTATCACCAATGTTATGCCCTGTTTTTCTACAGGTTTAACTTGGGTAATGTGAGTTCTAAATGACTAGGTATATAAGGCTGCATGCACAATACAAGGTATGAGGAATAGAGAACATAAAATAAACACACGGTAACACGACACAAGTTCACGTTTATTGAGGTAAGTAAATAAAGAGCATGGAAAGATAGTAATTCTCGTACAAAACAAATAATAGAAGGGAACTGCTAGCATTAGCGGATCTGGATGGAGCCTAGTCTCCCACTTCCAACGTTCAGGTATACTCTTCTGATCACGGGTTTAATTAGCAAGTTTTATTTTACTGGAAGACCTCAATTTATTAGTGGCCCCTCCATCATTGACGAACATGCCTATTACATAAGGCATCCTCTTCAAACACTAATCCGCCGTAGTTTGAATCTACCGCGCAGAGCATTTAAAAACTGAGGAGCCTTCATCATGAGCGCACGCGACCTCACTCATGGCTTCAGTCATTATGAATTGGGTTCTCACTACGAAAAAACTTCGTAAAAAATAAAAACAAAAAGAAAATAAGAATAACTATCTAATAAGCTTTCCATCATATCGTGGATGTACTTGTGTGGATCTTTGACCAGACGCTGATTCAGGCGTCATTCTTCCTTCTCTGCTCTGCGCTCAGCCTGCCCGGACGTATCTCCCCACGCTCCGCTGGTTCCGCATTTGCTGCGTCCCTAGTGAGTTTTTTCTCATTTGTTTACTCCAGGATGTATCGAGTAAGGTTAGGATATGCGTAGCAGGAGTGTCCTGGGCTGGTTGCCCGCAGTGCAGTGTATTTTGGGTCGTGTGTTTGGGGCATCTATTTCGGATGTACCCTCGTGGTCCTGTTGTGGACTTGTGATCGTTTCACAGTTGAGTTAGCTTGTGATGCAGGCGGCTTTCATTACGCGTTAATTATTGCTGCCTTTTATCTTTCTGATGAGGTAAGCATTGCTTACTGACGTTCCCAGCGTATTTTTCTTCACTTAGTGAAGTTTTTTCTGGGTCCCGAGTCAGTCTTCCCTTTGCCGGAAGTATTTGCTACAGTGGTGTGTTGGCGGTGGTTCCTGTTGTTATATTTCCAGTGTTTTTGTGTATATTTCAACATGTCTTATGCCGTCTACTTAGGCCTTGCCAGCCGCTCGTAGCTTTGCCACATGTACAAGTGTTATTGTTTATTTTTATAAATATGCCCTACTGTGTCATGTGTATCCGGGTTTTAGTTGTGTATTGGCTAATTCCTCGGACTATGTTTGTTTCCTGGTTTAGTTGTGTATTGGCTAATTCCACGGATTATTGTGTGGACTTAGGCTAGTCGTGCGTGGCTTTCCTTCATGTCCGTTGTACGTTCAGATGGTTTCTGAACGGGGTGGGTTTCCTTCCGGCGGGTTTTTTCTCGGTTTCACCATGAAAAAAACCCGGCCGAGAGCCGTGTTGGGCCACACGTGGTTTCAACACAGGCTTGTGTCCCCGGCGATGAGGTGTCAGTGGCTCTCCAGGACTGCGTTTCTGTGTTGGTGCCTGTTTTCAGGCTCCCTTTTGATTCCCGGCGGAATGGCTGTACCCATCTAACATTGTTCATGCGAACATATGTTATGAAGTTTTTCTACCCGGTTTTACAAACCACAGAAAAAACCTAGCTGTTGTTAAGGGCTTTCCTCCCCGGCGATCTTTTACAAAGAAGTGGGGACAGGAACTTATGGGGTTAACGTTTTGACATCTCACCCGGCGGGTGTACCTTGGTAGGGTGGGATGAACAACTAAGGCATTCAGTGAGTTAACCTATCCATTTTAAGTGATACTATATGTATCGCCGCCTTTACACTTACGGCGATTGAAGGTTCAATTAGGGTTAACATCGTTTTTTACACCCGGCGGGTGCTCCTGGGTGGAGGAAATAAGGAATTTACAATTCAATTTCGATTTAACCACTTAATTTAGTGATACGTTTAGGTATCGCCGCCTTCAAACTTACGGCGATCTTTTTGTGACAATTCGTTAGAAATCAGATCTCGTATCAGCCTGCCCTGTGTTATTCTACTAAAATAATTCAAGGGCCGGCGTCTTTGTGGGGGGTTGTTTTTGTTCCAAAATTGAATCTTGAGACAGTCACCACCAGAAAGACTATAAACGCCATGCTGGACCGTTATATTATGTCAGAGGGTATTCTTCACTTTCTTAAAAAGATATGTTTAGATATTCTGAGCCCCGCCGCGTAGCGAGCTGTGATCGTTGTGTCATTACATCTCGTTACCCGGTGGGTTATTAACACTTGTGTGCGAACATGTTGGGTTAACCTTATGAGCATTAATTCCTGGAAATTTTCTTTTTTTCCAGAGCTGGGCTCCGGCGGACCAATACAGACCCGGCAGTAGTTTTCCCCACCAGTCTCTGTCATGGCTACCTTGGCCCCAGTCTTTGCTTTATGCACTACCCCTACCTGTGCCGGTATCCCTATTTTTGCGCACACTCTTTGCATAAAGTGTGTTAAATGTCTAGACCGTTCAAGGGGTCTGTGGGTTATGCGTAATTGTTCCTTTTGCTCCCAATTAGCTGTCAAGGTCCTCTGCGACAATGATAAGACCGCAGCGGTCGCATTAAGAGAAGTTAGGCAACAGATGTCAGCATACACTACGATTGTAGCTCATAAGTCACTTCAATGTGACAACGTCCCTCTTTGGGATAGACTGCTTTTTGAACACCCTCCCCCTAAACGTTCCTCTCGAGTAACTAGTCATAAGCCGGCGGAGACTGGTCAGGGTTCTGTGTCTTCTGCTGCTACTCCGAAACGTCCAAGAGAGCCTACACCCCCGGCGTCCGCCTCATCGTCTCGGGCGAGATCTCGGTCTAGGTCACCTCTCAGACGCCAGCCATCTAGTCTTGCCTCTTCACCATCGAGTAAGAAGAGTAGGACGGAAAGTTCCACCAGTGGTCACGGCGATGAATCCTCCAAATCAAAGAGTAGTTCACGGTCACACCGTAGCCATAAATCTTCCAAAAAGGATTCCCATAAACGAAAGACCTCCCTACATTTGCCAGCTTCTAGTGCTTCTCATCGTACCTCTACCCCAGACAGAGTTTGTGTTAGGTCTCAAGGGTCCAGTACGGTGCCTGTCCCTAAAGAGGATTTACCCATTAATATTTTAACCCTGGAATTGGAGAGTTCAGGGGGATCAGTGATGGAGAGTGTTTCAGACTCCCAAGAGAGTGTAGGCCAGGGCCTCGGTGTTTGGCGATTTTCTCGGCCGGGGTCTGACCACCCACTTCCGACTCAAACTAGTCACACAGTAGCTGACGTCCACAGGGACGCGGCGATCCCATCCTCTATTCCTGACTTATCTTGGCAGCAAGGTACCCCAGCTTCGGCGGGATCTTCTCAGGAGGAACAGGAGGAGAAAGACGAGGTTTCAATAATTTCGGAGATGGAAGGGCAAGAGTCAGGTTCAGGCTTAGACGCCGCGCAGGATATTAATGATTCACCAGTAAGTTCATCATCAACTCAATTTGTCACTGCGCAGGAAATTGATGGGCTACTTAGTCATGCTTTATCTAAATTTTTTGGCCAACAACAGGAAACTCCCACAGTGGACTTGGGGGCTCCCACGACAAGTTCTACGGTACGGCCTCTGATGACTTCTATTGCTTTATCTAAGATCCCTAACCCCCCCACTCTGTCACCATCAGTGGTTACTAGGCCTGCTACGGCGGCATTGACCACTTCGAATGTAAGGGTTATAACGGATGTCAATCCACCCCCTCTAGACAAGGCGCCTCTCAGAAAGGTAGCTATGCCCTTGCTTTACGGACCAGACGAGTCATGGGTCCTTTTGACCCCCACTAAACCAGAGCTCGCCCAACCTACCTTGTCAGGGGAACTCCCAGTACCGCGTGAGTAGGTCATCCAGGGCAATAAATCAAAGAAATTAAGGGCCTTGGATACTTTGGGAAATGTACTAGACGTCAATATAAAGGCTATACGTAGTTATTATCACCAAGACTATTTTGTGTATGCTACTAAGCCAGCTTTACCCCCTGCCTCAGCTTCAAAATTGTTTTCAGACTGGTCTAAGCTGGATGGGTTTAATGACATTAAGACTCTGTCAGCTCTCACTCCTGAACTTGATTTACAAACCGTCACAGACGAAGCAGCTAATCCAGTCTTGAAGGTGGGGCAGTTGGGTCCAGGACCTTGGGTGGATTGGGAGACAGAGGCTCAAAACTTTGCAACCACATTTACTTCCAAATCTTCCCACCAGATCCCTCAAGATACTCATTCGTGGTTCTCTATGCCAGTATGTTCTGCCGGCGGAGTCCCGTCAGCTTTGTTTTCTTTCTTAGCTGCCCCTAAAATTAATCTTTGTGAGCTAAAAAAGACCCTTTCACTACCCCTACCCCAACTCACCTAGACCGAGAATTTAGGCTAAGGGGGAAAGCTTTTCGCCTGTTCTCTCAATACATAGTGTCTCAACAGGTAGCAAAGTCTTTACTTCGGTCCACTCAGGCAATCGCAGACGCGGATGCCAGAAGATCGGTTGAATTATCCCGGCGACTGCTTCTCCAGTCGTCAATCCAATCTCTGGGTGACATACGCACCGCCTTGATTGAGGCGGTACGAGCAAGACAAGATCTCAGAATGTCTTTAGTTCGCAAACTGCCTGATCGCATTGCGAATCAGGTGGTCATGTCACCAGTGCTTACTCCCTCTTTAATGTCCCCTGAAGTGTGGCGAAAGGTGTTTAATATGGCACAGGCCTTTAAACACAGTCCCACCCCTTCTAAGAAACCTGCCTTTAACTTCCCCAAACCCAGGCCAACCGCTAAAGCTCAGCCGGGGGGATCTAAGCCCTTTCTTCCACCTAAGTCCTCCCCCTCCCCTCAAGGTCAGTACAGGCATAGACAGAGTAGGTTTTCAGGTCAGAGAGGACGCGGCCATAATAAGCCAGGTCAGGGCCCGTCTTCGGCCAACACCAGCCAGCCGGTGAAGCGTCCAGCACCACCAACCCCACCATCAAAAAACTAAAGTCTCTCTCACTCCCGGTGCCTACCTTAAGGCCGGCGGACCCGAGGGTAGTACAGCCGGCGAACCCTTGTCTGCTAACTGGGTCGTTCCGAACGTGTCACCAAGCATGGCCGTTAAACACTTGGGCACGGATGGTGGCACGCAAAGGCATCACTTGGCAGTGGCTCCGGCGACCTCGCTTACGTCAGCCGACAACGGCGAATTTTGTTTCTTTAGAGGTGGAGTCACTGGTCCAGGAAATGATTGCCAAGGATGTCATCATCCCGGTCCCCCCAAATTACCCTGTATTCACGTCCAAACTATTTTTGGTTCCTAAAAGGGACAGTGTTCAGATGAGACCGGTCGTAGACCTGTCTTATCTGAACCTTCACATTCACAACGAATCTTTCCGAATGTTAACAGTACACCAAATCAGGCTAACACTTCCGCCGGGAGGTTGGATGTGTTCACTAGACCTGACAGACGCCTATTAGCACGTATCGGTCAACAAAAGATTTCAAAGGTTTTTGGCCTTACGGATCAGGCACCAAAATTTTGTTTTTCAAAGGATGCCATTCGGTTTGAACCTGGCACCTCGATTATTCACGAAATTAGTCCGGCAAGCCCTGATGCCGTTGTTAAAACAAGGAATCAGAGTGTTGTGGTACCTAGACGACTGGCTGGTGGTGGCAGAGACACAACAATTATGCATCAAACATGTCAACATAATTTTAAATCATATCAAAACTCTAGGGTTCAAGGTAAATCTGGTAAAGTCAAACCTTGTTCCCTCACGAGTAATTCAGTGGATAGGGCTGGTCTGGGACACGGCCGCTCTCACTCTGAGTCAGAGTGTGGACAATCGCAACAGGTTTCGCAGGAAACTGTTCATGTTTCTTCACAGTCTGACTACGACGCGGAGGGTCTGGGAGTCTCTGGTCGGCTCTCTCAACTGGATTCAACTAACTGTCATGTTGGGCCGGTTGAAAGTAAAACGTTTAATATTGGAAGGCAACAAATATTTCCCACTCTTACCGGCGGGAAAATTATGGCCCATCCCGAAATTAATCCACACCTTACTAGCGGTCTGGGCAAAGAGGGAAACATTGCACTCAATAATGTCATGGACCTCTCCTCCACCAACGGTATGGGTAGACACGGATGCGTCAGGCACAATAGGGTGGGGATTTCAGTCAAATCAGGGGCACCAGGGTCAGGGGCTTTGGTCCCACTTAGAAATCTCTCACATCAATGTCAAAGAATTACTAGTCCCCTTGTATTTCCTTCAGGCTCACGGCCCTGCGTTACGGGGCAAGTCGGTGGCCTTCAGAATGGACAATCTGAACGCAGTTCACTGTATTCAGAAACAGGGATCAACGAGGTCAAGGAGGTTGCTAAACGTGTCGGAAGAGATTTTTACTCTAGCCAACAGACTAGACATTTATCTTCACGCATCTTATCTCCCAGGCGTAGCGAACGTCTGGGCAGACGCTCTGTCCCGGAGACAGAGCACGACAGTAGAATGGGAGCTCAAGCAACCCATTTTCAACCTAATGATTGCAGAGCTCTCCCATCCACAAGTGGATCTGTTTGCGTCCGAGGAGACTCACAAACTTCCTCTATACCTCACCCGCCGGACGAAAACGCCGGCAGGGGGGCCAGACGCCCTAGTGACAGACTGGAACAGATGGAGCTCCATCTATCTGTTTCCGCCGCCAGATGCGTCACTAATGTGCCACGTAGTGAACAAACTACGAGATTATCGAGGCTTAGTCTCACTAATCGCGCCCCTGTGGCTGGCGCAGTTGTGGTACCAGCAATTAAAGACGTGGTGCCTGCACCCGGTGTCGCTCCCGGTCGGGTATTTCCACTTAGACACGATTGGCAACCTAGCGACCTCGCTGACTTTTGCATTATGGACATTCAGGAGGCCAAGTGGCTAGCACCATACGGTAGAGATGTGACCAATAAATTATTAAATCAATATACTCAGTCTACGAAACGACAGTATCACTCACATTGGCAAGCCTTTACTTCTTGGATCATTAGAACAGAACAGACTGTGCCATCAGTAGCTTTAGTTTTTTAATTATTTAAATTATCTGTTTGAGCAGAAACATTTATCTGTGGTAACGTTAAAAAATCACTTAACTGCGATTAGAGTGCCCTTTTTAGACCTTACAGGTCTCTCCATACCGGTGGCGGAGGAAACAGGTTTTATGAGAGCTTGTTTTAAACTTCGCCCACCTCCCCGTCAGCTCATGCCTACTTGGTCTCTGGACAAAGCTTTGTCTTTACTTCACTCTCGTCTGTACCAAAATACTGCAGATTTTGCATTACTCTTAAAAAAGGCTGTATTCCTTTTGGCTTTGGCCACCGGGAACAGAGTGTCTGAGCTGGCGGCGATGAGCAACACACCTAATTGCCTTAGGTTTGGTAGACTTAATGAATGTATTTACATTGCACCTTCCCCGGGATTTGTAGCCAAGAATGAGCACAGTGCACACGTGTTTTCTGAGTTCACGGTGCCGGCGTTAAAAAGGGGAAAGGTGCATCATAATCTATGTCCAGTGCAAGCTCTAACCAAATATTTGAGAGTAGCTCCTCTAAACCCCCAAGGTGCTTTATGGGTAGCAAGTACGGGTAAACGCTTACTGAAACGGCGATTAGCTTCTCTTCTGGTCGAAGTCATTAAAGAGAGTAATCCCGGCGTTGTGGGTCGGGCCCACGATTTACGCAAATGGGCAGCCTCTTTACGTTTCCTGAAGAATTTTTCAGTAGAAGATATTGCGTCCACTCAGTTGTGGGCGTCTAATCATACGTTTTTGTCTAGATACTTGTCAGTTGCTCTAGATAAACCTTCCTTACCATGTATAGCTTTAAGGCAGAGGGTCTAGGTGGCCCTGCAGTCACTTTTGTTTACTTTCAAGACAAGGTGGGGGGGGGGGGGGGGTGCAGTCAGTTGACATAGGACACCCTAGACCCCGCCGGAGTGTGAGAGCTGTGATACAATTTATGGTTAA
The DNA here is from genome assembly GCA_032716605.1 of Paralithodes platypus. NCBI lineage: Eukaryota > Metazoa > Arthropoda > Malacostraca > Decapoda > Lithodidae > Paralithodes > Paralithodes platypus. The sequence goes on from CM064481.1 coordinate 19,197,055, forward strand.
TGTTATATGAAAATTTCTCGGCGAGAAATTGTGCTAAGTACAATGTTAGTACAAAACAACGGGGTTGTTATAGTAGTTTTAGCTGCGAAAGCAATTTAATATTAAAACAGTGAAGATCTTTTGCAATTTATCTCCACGATTATTTTGGGGTTTATTATGTGCACATGTAAACTGATAACTTGTTATTTTTGTCACCACTCGTTGAGTGGGGTGCCTTTGTAACTACAGATCTGTTCACAGAATCTTCAGAGTTACCCCTTTTTGTCAAGCAGGCTTCTTTGAAGCACGCACCTGCCTGAACCCCTTTCTTGTATATATACGGGCTACGCCTTATTAAATATATTTTCAAAGTAAGAATACTATGTGGTTGTTTTTATTATCTGCTTTTCTAGAGTTATGATATGATTACGAATGTCCCCCTCCAGTCTTAGAAATCAGGCATGTTCGTCAATGATGGAGGGGCCACTAATAAATTATAGGTTTGACTCCTGTAAGGAGATAAAGAAAACCTAATATTTAGTAGTGGCCCCGTAATCATTGACGACTGGGGCCCTCCCGACCATCCCCTTCCCATTCGTTGATGTATTGAGGATTTTGGTTTACTTGATATGTCAGTGAAGGAAGAATGACGCCTGAATCAGCGTCTGGTCAAAGATCCACACAAGTACATCCACGATATGATGGAAAGCTTATTAGATAGTTATTCTTATTTTCTTTTTGTTTTTATTTTTTACGAAGTTTTTTCGTAGTGAGAACCCAATTCATAATGACTGAAGCCATGAGTGAGGTCGCGTGCGCTCATGATGAAGGCTCCTCAGTTTTTAAATGCTCTGCGCGGTAGATTCAAACTACGGCGGATTAGTGTTTGAAGAGGATGCCTTATGTAATAGGCATGTTCGTCAATGATTACGGGGCCACTACTAAATATTAGGTTTTCTTTATCTCCTTACAGGAGTCAAACCTATAATATATTCATGTAATTCAATTTCACTGATTTGATCTCTTACTGGCTGGTCGCGTGCCCAAGTGGCAGCTCACAGTTAGGATTAGACACGCGTATATTGTAGAACACGGAATCTCAGGTAACCTCATGGGGGTACTGATCTAAGTTTTATATTCTTATGGCAGAAATACGTAGAACACAAAATCAGTGGGCGAACGTTAGATATCACTAGAGTTTTAATATCTGAATAAGGTAATTACGAGAGTCAATGTCGCCTGTTAATTAATGAGCACTGATACGCTTAGTACGTCCCAAGGGGGGGGGGACCATAAATGCCCCCTCACTCGACCGACCATCCCCTGACGACCCCACACAATTACCTGGACCTCGGCCTGTTACTCTTTCTATTAATTTCTGCAACATTCGCAGACTTTCCTCTAACTTTCACTCTGTTGAGCACCATCTCTCCTCCTACAAACCTGAGCTTCTCTTCCTCACCGAAACCCAGATGTCTGTAGCAACATCCAGCAACCCCTTCTCTGTATCCTCCTACTTTCTCTATCCTAGTTTCAAAGCCAAAGGTGGATGTTGTGCATATGTGCACAACAAACTCACTTGCTCTCGTGTTCCCGATTTCGACTCCTCTGAATTCTCAACTTTATGGCTCAAACTTTCCTGTCATTCTCTTACTAAATATTTCTGTGCTGTCTATCTTTCCCCTAACTCTACCAACTTTCCCAAATTCTTTGACTATCTAAACTCTACAGTGGAACACATTCTATCCATTTCTCCTTTCTCAGAAATCTCCATCTTAGGAGATTTCAACGTTCACCACCGCCAATGGCTCTCCTCTCACACTACTGATCCACCTGGTGAACAAGCCTACGTCTTTTCTATCCTAAATGACCTAGAGCAGTTAGTTCAGCAACCCACCCGTATCCCGGATCGCATCGGAGATCGGCCCAACATTCTTGACCTGTTTCTAACTTCTAACCCTTCTTCTTATACTGTCGATCTTTTCTCTCCTTTGGGCTCCTCCGACCATAAACTTATCTCTGTCACCTGTCCTATCTCTCCAGTACAGCCACCCGATCCTCCTAGCCGGCGGCGCTTGTGGCACTTTGGCGCTGCCGACTGGGAGGCTCTTCGGCAGTACTTCTTTGATTTCCCATGGAATTATTTCTGCTTCCATGGCCGAGGACCCGAGGAGAGTGCTGAACGCATTACCGAGGTAATCCTATCGGGCATGGAAGCATACATTCCATTCTCTTTCTCTCAGACTAATGCTAAAAAATCTTGGTTTACTCACGCCTGTTCTACTGCTGTCCGCAATAAGGAAGAAGCATTCAAATGGTACCGACGCCTTAAAACTCAAGACTCTCATTCTTCATATGTTTCTGCCCGGAATCAAGCCAAATCTGTTCTTCGACTTGCCAAACACTCTTTCATCAATAATAAATGCACTGAACTATCCAACTCTAGCTCTTCCCAAGCTTTCTGGCATCTAGCCAAAAACCTCTCCAACAATTTCTCTTCCTCGTCTTTCCCTCCCCTTTCCCACTCTGATGGCACAACCATCATTTCTTCCTCTGACAAAGCTAAACTCTTCGCTCAAACTTTTGCTAGAAACTCCACCTTGGATGATTCCGGTGCTATTCCTCCCTCTCCGCCCTCCTCTCTCTTACTTATGCCTAATATCCTAATCTCTTCTAAAGATTTACTTTCTACCCTCTCTGGGCTTAACACTAATAAGGCATACGGTCTGGACGGTGTTCCTCCTGTTGTTCTCAAAAACTGTGCTTCCGTGCTGACTCCCTGCCTAGGCAAACTCTTTCGTCTCTGTCTATCCTCTAACGTCTTCCCTTCATGCTGGAAGTTTGCTCACATTCAACCTGTCCCAAAGAAGGGTGACCGCTCTCAACCCTCCAACTATCGTCCAATTGCTCTTATCTCTTGTCTTTCTAAAGTTTTTGAAACTATTCTTGCTTCCAAATTTCTTAAGCATTTCTCTTCTCATAATCTGCTCTCAGATCGCCAGTATGGCTTCCTTAAGGGTCGCTCTACTGGTGATCTTCTTTCATATCTTACTAACTCTTGGTCATCCTCCTTTCGGGACTTCGGTGAGACTTTTTCTATTGCACTAGACATATCGAAAGCCTTCGATAGAGTCTGGCATAAATCTTTAATTTCTAAACTACCCTCCTTCGGTTTCTATCCCTCCATCTGTGCCTTTGTCTCTAATTTCCTTTCCGGCCGTTCCATAGCCGCGGTTGTGGACGGCCATTGTTCACTTCCTCACCCTATAAACTCCGGTGTTCCTCAGGGCTCTGTCCTATCTCCTATTCTCTTTCTAATTTTTATAAATGATCTCCTTAACTGTACCTTAATTCCCATCCATTCATACGCAGACGACTCAACCTTACACTACTCCATTAGTTTTTCAGAACGCCCCAGCCAGCAATCCCTCAACGACAAACGTAATAAAGCCATAGAACTCTTAAATTCTGATCTAAATACTATTTCCAATTGGGGCAGAGAAAACCTTGTTAACTTTAATGCTTCCAAAACCCAATTTCTCCATCTATCTACCCGTCAGGATCTCCCAGCGGACTATCCCTTATTCTTCAACAATACAAAAATCAACCCTTCATCTTCTCTCAATATTCTTGGTGTCTCTTTTTCTTCTGCTCTCATTTGGAAGGACCATATTACCAGTCTTGCTAAGGCAGCCTCCCAGAAGCTGGGTGTGCTCAACCGCCTTAGGGGATTCTTTTCCCTTGCACAGCTTCTTGCTCTGTACAGGGGCATAGTGCGCCCTTGTATTGAGTATTGTTCACATGTGTGGGAAGGTTCCTCTCACACCGCTCTCCTAGACAAAGTTGAAAGGAAGGCCTTTCGTATCATTAACTCCCGTCCACTCACCAACTCTCTGCAATCTCTCTCTCTCCGCCGCAATGTTGCATCTCTCTCGCTATTCTATCGCTACTATAATAATCAGTGTTCCTCAGAGCTATCCCAGTGCATACCACCTCCTTTACGTAGGGCACGTGGTACCCGTCTTGCAACTCAATCCCACCCCTACTCTGTGCAACTCTCCAACCCAAGAGTGAAACGTTACTCTCAAACTTTCTTCTACTCAACATCTGAGCTCTGGAACTCTCTCCCAGAATCAGTCTTTCCCTCTTCCTATGACTTAAATTGCTTCAAACTCTGTGTGTCCAGGCATTTTGGCTCGAACGTCCCTTGATTTTGGCCCTGTCACTCTTTCAACTATGGGGGAGGCACTCGCTATAGGCAGTTATGCCTTTTGCCTCCCTCAATCACATAGAAAAAAGAAAAAAAAAAATGGAATGGTTAAATATGAGTTACACTGGGCAAGGTTATAGCCACTTTATAGAAAGTTAATAAGTGAGTGTCAAACTGGTACTATAACACTTAGTACTAGCAACATGAATCTTGAATAGTATTTGTAGATCTGGTCCTGGTTATCTTGCTTCCGGTGATGTTGGGGGCTAACGACTGGTTCCTCAGCCGTCCAGGTGGTCCAAAATGTAGGAAGTTCTCAAGTCGGATCTCTTGACGATCGTTGCTGGCTACACACTTATATACCCACGAATTTGTGTGAAGGTTATAAGGTGCACGTTAGGACTTGTACATGGACAGATCTTCTATTTAACTTCTGCCATGGAGTCTGCCGGCTCGGGAATCTCTCAACTCAGGAACAACACAAGGGCAGAGCTAGAGGTTAACTTCAGGGTAGTGACCACTGGTTGGTGTCTAACTTTCAACTGATTTGACTGGGGGCGGGAGCTAGGTTTATAGGCTCGGTTCTGGACCTTGTAGACAATAGGGATCTCGAATCTTATGGACTTATTTGAGCTCTCAATAGATATGGGGACTGGGTAAGATGGTGATTACTGTTGTGGCACATGGCTATAGGAAGCCTTTAATTTGTGATATAACTGAGCCTTAGTAAAAGGTACTATTTTGGCTATACTGGAAGTATTTATGGAAGGGAGACTGGATCTACTTTGCGGGGAGGACTGGGACAGCTGTGATAGGGGCGTCTCTCTTATATTGCTCAGTCTTTGTTCTATTGCATAGCTGAGGTGCTAATTTGACTATCCGAGTATGCAAAACAGATAGATGGGTTATTGTGGGTATAGAGAAGTGAGTAAGGGGGTTAGACATGCATGGTTAGTTCATTGATAGGCAGAATTCCTAGGCTACCTGGCAATGACCCGGAAGTCAAAACAGGGGTCAGGTATACCTCCGCGGGGTGGGGGTCTCCCTCCTCGGGTGGGTAAAAAGGGGTAGCCGGGCGCTCTCCCTCTGGGATGGTCGTCCGGCGGCTGTGGCTAGGGGCTTGCCATATCACCAGTGTTTGTAATAACCCTCTGTTTATGAGACAGATGTGGGTGTTCTTAATATCAAAACCGAAGGTGCCTTGGCTAGCTGGGTGTACTCGGTTGGCTGTTAATTGCATGGCTTGCTGGATGTGGTGGAGACTGGTTGTTAACTCTGCCACATTTATCTGGAAGTATGGCAATAGAAATTAGTTACTGGCGAGGCGGCGAGCCTCGCACCGACGACCATGGGGTGCAGGGTTGTGAATGGGTTGTAAGAGAATAGATGGCATGCAAGGGGTTAGTAAAGTTCTAATGTTGTTCTGGCCTACTAAGTGAAGGTAGGCTGGATAGGAGTATATATATAAAAGGTTGGAGAGCGTTAGCAACGGAAAATTCAAGGATCTTCAAGAGGTATGAGAGAGAGGCTAGGTCGGACAAGAGTCGAGAAGCGCGGGTGTCTTAATGAGAGGGGGGGAAGCTCAGGGGCTACAGGGAAATTTGCCCCTAAGGTCCCTGGGCGTGGGGGTGGCATTAGGCTACAATTGATATTGGAGTATGAAAAGACAGTGAAAGTACGTTAGTCAAATGCTACCGGGGGATGCAAATACGGGGTGGTATATGAGTCTGGAAAAGATAGAATCATGTGGACTGTGGGGCGGTGGGGGAGAAGGAGGTTAACTGTAGGTGTGTGCGTGACTTGTGGATAAAGTAAGGAAAAACATGGTGTATTATTTCTCATACATACGAGGGGTTATGGACCTACTATTTGACACGCTTTTTGTGTACGTCTAGGTGTCCCTGGGAACTGCGTTTTCTATGAAATATAGACCCAAGGAAAGCGGCAGTTCGTAGGGGTACTGCGTTATTGTTTCGAGGTACTATGATAGATACTGGTAACAAAGGTTATCTATACAATCTCTGGTTGGGGTAAGGATTACGTTACAGCATGGGTGTATTAACTTCTAAGGTATATAGCATCTACTTCTCGGATGTAAGGACATACATAGATATAATTATGGCTGTCTGATGTGTTGGCATTGGCTCAACGTAGGGACAGGGCATGGGTGTTTTTAATATGAATGTATATTCTTGTTCATCATCGTGTAGGTAGAATCGGGCGGGTAAGGGGTGTAGGACACGAAGCAAATTGGCGTAGTGTGGACTGTGGATACGAAGGAGGTAAGTGGAAGACGTATGACAATTGTTGAAAAGTAAATGGAAAAAGGTGAACACAATGGCGGATAAAGATACTTAACCTAAGGATTGAATACATAAATTTATGGGGCGATGGGTCTTCAGAAACTTAGTCTGGCAAGACAAGATGTTAGGGAATGTTAATATTAATACTTAAACTAAGGATTGAATACATCGATGAACGACGACATTATAGTCGTCGTCCTAATAAGGTGATGAAACCTGGTTGATCTGTACTTGGCACAATACGACACAAGGACAGTGCCGCTATGTCGTATCAATACTGGTGGCAGTTAATATTATAGAGACACTTAGTTACTAGAGGAACAATGCAAGGGGGCGACTGAGCACGGGTTACATATATCTATACTCGTCATGGGAAATGATATACGAGGTCTAGGGACAGGCGTGGGTGTTTTAACTTCTAAGATATATAACATCTACTTCTCGGATGTAAGAACATACATAGATATAATTATGGCTGTCTGATGTGTTGGCATTGGCTCAACGTAGGGACAGGGCATGGGTCTTTTTAATATGAATGTATATTCCTGTTCATCATCTTTGTAGTTAGGAGTGTAGGACACGAGGGGGTAGTGTACGTGAGGTGTGGAAAATGGTCAGTTTAGAAGAGGTATGTAGGTGCGGCCTGGAGCTGCTTAGCCCTGCGGGCTTGGGCCTGTCTGAATTGGCTGGCTCGGTCAGCTGGTCCTTTCGTTCTGTGGACCTTTCTTTCGGGTGTTTCTGTGTGGTGTTCGCTCGTGGCTTCTGTGGTGGGCTTCTTGTTCTGGGGCATTTTACTTCCCTCTCCTTCATTATAGGCTCGTCCTCGAGCCTCAAGGGTGAAGTAAAAAGAAGCATAGTCATGGTGGGTCATTTTAAGGGTATTTAGAAGGTTCCACCAAGCAAGAGAGCGACGGCCAGGTTTCTTTTGCAGGTCAATGTATACCTGTAAGAATGTGTCCTCTGTATTGTGGCGGGCGGCTGCCCGGGCTTGATGTGGGCGTGGTACACGGGCCAAGTGTCCAGTGGGGGTTTTTACTTTAACCTTCCGTATGAATGGTTTGTAGCTTTCCCCCGTGGGGGTCGGAGTGAGGTGTGTGGGATTGACAGGAGGTCTGTTTAGTGTGGTGAATGGGTTACTAACCGAAGGGGGATTCACGCGTGACAACAGAGCTGGGGATGAAGGGGGAATGTGAGTCTGGGTTTTGTTTGGTTTTCTTGGGCGATGTTGTAGGTTGGGAATATATAGTGAGGCAATGCGCAAGATCGGTTTAGGTAAGGTGGGTGAAGGAGGTGTGTGGGAAGGAGGGGGTGTGTGTGTTGTGTGGCTTGGGTCCTGAGTGTCAGAACGGGGTGTTATTTTTGTATCACTGTCTTTAACCCTTATTTAGCGGCGAGCTGTCGGTTATCTGACTATGTGGCGGCGCTCGACATAGGTCTGTGGCGGTCTGGTGAAGGTAGATGTTTGTCGTGGGACTTGAGTCGCTCAACGATGTTTTATATTGAGGGGAAGAACGTTTTACAGGTAAAGGACATGTGGGGTTTTTCTCAGGGGTGACTTTGGGGGGGGTTGGTTGGGGGTTCGGTGAGATGAGGTTGGTCGGTGTGTGGGGGGGGTGGTGGGGATCGTGGAGGGGAAAGGGGCGGATGCGGGGGGGGCTAGACGGGTGGGTAAGGAGTGTAGATTTAAGTTGGAGGGTTGGGGGTAGGGGCGTGTGTCGTTTGATGAGGTTGGTGATTTGCTGGTGATTATTCGTCTTCTTTCCCTTTGTGGGGGAGAATTCGACGAAGAAGAAGAGGAGGAGGAGGAGTAGGAGGGTAGTGGTCTGGCAGCCCTACGGAACTTGGTTTGCAGGGTGTGTTTTCTGGAGGTTTTAAACGATTTTTTTCGTGGGCGTAAGTTGTAGCGTGAGGTTACTGAGGTAGATTGTGTGGTGCGGTTGGGTGTGTCCTTGGTTTGGGGTGGGGGTGGTGGTTTTCTCACTGTGGTGCCTGGTGGAGGTATGTCAGGGCTAGATGGGAGGGTTTCCGTTGTGGTCGGGGTTGTGGGTGGAGGTTTTCGTACTTGGATAAGTTGGGGAGGCACTTGACTATCAGAAGTGAAGGAAGGTGTCATGGTGGAAGAGGGTGTGATAGTGGGGGCTTGGGGTTTGTGGAGGTTAGTTTGGGGGGTATGTTGAGAAATGATTTGTCGGTTCGGTGCTGGAGGGCTTAGGTCCTTAGGGGTTTGTATGGGAATATTCATAGCCTGAGTGGAAGGGTGAGTAGGGGTGTTTAATTCAGGGTCGGACGTGTGGGGTGGGGTAATGTCTTGTGGTTTTAGAGGTTTAAACGCTCGGACGAATCTAGTTCGGAACGTGCGAGTCACGCCGTGATAGTCGATGGTGACTTGAAAGGCATTTGGGACTTGTATGACGGTGTAGGGCCCAACATAGCGAGGGCCTAACTTGTTGGTGATAGGGAGTTTGGCTACCATTACGGTGTCATGGATGGCGAAAGGGTTTTTGTCATCGATGTTATCAGTTTTGGTGTCCTGACAGATCTGGGTGGTATGGAGGGTGTTTTGCAGATGTTGCAATGGGTCAATTGTGGAGGTGGTGGAGGGAAGGTGAGCGTGGTGGTGGAATGGCAGTAACAGGGGGGGTACACCGTAAACACGTTCATGAGGGGAAATACCGTCTTCTCGGGGACAGGTGTTCATGCCCCATTGTATCATCTTTAGTTGTGATGGCCAGTCTGAGGTGTTAAGAGCAGTCATTCTTGTACGTAACTGGTTGTTGATGGTGCGATGGCTGCGTTCGCATATAGCATTTCATTGGTGGCAGTAAGGGAACGTGACCTGGTAGCTACGTGCTGGAGCACCCGTCACGCGAACCCTATACCAAGAATTGAGATGGCTAAGGTAAAAAGGCTACGATACCTTACGACCTTACGAGGCTAGGGACTAGCCTAACTAAAAAGGAATGTGGTGTAATGCCCTCGAAAATGTCCCGCAACCACAATAATGTACTACCCGAGTTGACGTCAGGTATAGCGTAAAATAGTCGTGGATGGTAAGTCCAATAAACTCATCACGTGATAACACCACGAGACTATCACCTGGTTCTTAAAAATCGGACTAAGGTTGCTATACTTTTAGTACGTCCGTGGTAGTACAGTGGGTTAGTGCGCGGGCCTGGTGGTGATGGTGGTGCGTCACTAACCAGGGTTCGAACCCCACCCAAGGCATCTCAAAACCTGTGGGTTTTTAGGAGGGTTAAATTCCCTTCAGAGGTTCGTACCCCGCGCCAGGTACCAGGAAAGGTTGATCCTGAAGGTAGCCTGGGGATATTTCCCTTCCTATTTAACCTGGAAAAACCTAGCATTTCACAAATGCTTAACCTAAGAAGTGCGCATGGGGGGTATGAGACACCACACTCCTGTGCTGACGTATTTGAGGTGTTCCCATCACTAACATCGTTGTTTTACCATAAATAGCATTAAAACTTATCCATATGTGCCTATTATAGGTTGATTTTAAAGGTATTAACCTGTTACAACAATAAAACAAGTGGAAACAGTGTTTGGATGGTCAAAATCGGCGATACAGGCCGGGAGTTACATAATGTATGGCTGAGGCAACCTCCCTGCCCTCCTCCCCTCCCCTTGTCTGGAGAGACATTGTTACCCAATAGTCTCTCTCTCGCTCTTTCCCACGCTTGGTAACAGTGATGACAACGCCCTGCTACCAACTCGCTAATGTTAGCACGAAAATAGACCACAGAATAAGGGAATAACAGGGAAAATAGGTGATAACTGAAGGAGGGGAGGAAAGTGGGGAAGGAGGGGAGGTGGAGGAGTGATATTTGGCATGGCCCAGGGGCAAAAATTTTTTTTTTTTTTTTTTGGGGGGGGGGGTTTTAAATGGATTTTTTGTTTTCCCTTACTCTTAAGAGTCTTCGCGCAGTCCGCCAGGGGAACTCTTAAGAGTCTCCCCGCAGTTTTTTAATAACTTGGTTATAAATGTTTACCGGGTAGCCTTAAATGAGTCAAATCTGATTAGTGTTTATGATTGTATAAATTATACATTCTAGCCAAAATTAGATAAATAATGTATACTTCAGATATGAGGAGGTCCGTGCCAGAGGGGCCAACTCGCCACATTTTCAAAAACAGCGCTCTATCTGGTTCCCGCTCCGTGAAATTCTTGGGAATCATCTGGCAAAAAAAAACATCCGACTTTCGTCCTTATAGCAACTGCACATAGGGTTGAGCATCCCTTGTTTTTGCCGTTTGGCAGACCGTTTATGGGTGTGAATCTGGGTAGACAGAGGGGCCAACTCGCCAACGCGCTCAGCCAATGAGAGCGCGGCTACGACGTGGGGAATTAAATGGCCGCCCGCCCGACCACTCACAGGCGCTGTATGAGACGTGCTTCAGTAGTCACGCTCAAACCGAGTTAGAGTCAACACACGAGTGACTACCTCCGCTACTTTAACCCTTAATTAGCGGCGAGCAACATAAGTCGAGTTAAATAAAGCTGGACTATGTGGCGGTGCTCGACATAGGTCGAGTGGCAATTTCAGCACGTAATGTTGCTGAGAGAGAGAGACAAGTGGTGGCAGGAGAATAGCGAGCGTATGACTGCTCCAGACCACCGCGGCGAACCTACTGACACGAATCTCACCTCCCTCCTACCTCTCTCACTCGCTATATAAGGAATTGTATGGGGAAAGTGCCTAATTACATGCTTTTTGCACTCGCGTTGCACGGTTATTGCAAGAAAACTAGCCATCATAAAAGGATCGTTATGGTGTCATTCGAAAGCTCTGTTTATGCCCTTTCAGGGATAGATACTTGTTTTACGTTCTGGGTCTTATTTAGGCATGAAAATGATCACGTATACAGCCCTATTTTGGCTAAAAACACCCCGCTGGGCGGTACATATAAATAATCCGCATAGGCCGCTCTTAAGGTGTTAAACATCAATAACTCAAAACTATACTCGTGGCGAGTTGGCCCCTCTGGCACGGACCTCCTCATATGAAATACTGAGATATTAAATAGCCAAATTTGATTTCAAAACAGATGACACTACCTACCTTTATCACAGATAATTGCATTAAAGTATAGGTACAAATGTTATCATTCTATCTTGCTAGAGGAGTGAGTCACAGCCATTTTAAAGTTCGTTGACAATCATTTTAAAAATAACTGGCATTTACTCAATTTTACTCTAATATGTATTTTTATTTGGCCCTATATCTATAATTGTTCAGATTGACTTAGTGTTCCGCCATGAAGTTTTTTAGTATTATATATACATTAATAACTACACAGTTAGGCTCTTGTAAACACATAATAGCTGCTCCATCAGCATTCATAAAGCAACATAAGATGTGGCAAGCATATCCGAAACAAGATGGCACCAGCTAGCTCGACAAAATGGAGTAAATAAGATGTCAAATATTTTATATATCCAGGACTTCGAGAGATGTTGTATAATGGAAAGTCTTATTGCGAAAATTAAGATAAAAAACTAAATTAATAAAAAATAGCCATATGTACCAGCAGCTGATCAATTGCATTGTGAGTTTTTATTGGTCTATACATTTTGGCAATGTTTCAACTGGCCTGACTAATTTGGCCCAAGATGAGATGTAATATTTGAACGAAGTGGCTACGGGACACCACCACAAGTGTTTCACGTATACAAAGCTTAATTTTATAGCTAAATTTATTCATACCGTATTTCCATCTATTTTTTCTTAGTTTAAACACGTGCCCTTTGATCCTACCAGGTTACCTCACAAAAAAAGTCTTTGTAAATCGTTGTTATATAACCTCTTCTGTACCGGCAACGTCTTCTTATTTGTTCATCTGGCATCTGTTCATTTGACGATTTTATTCAGTTTCAAAAGGGCCTACATCAATTGTTAGGCTTCGAACTATCTCACTTAACCCAAGCTTCTTAGTATGGTACCACATATCCTTCTTAAACTGCACACAATCCTCTAAATATAGCTAGAATAAAACAATGAAGACGTCGCCGGTACAAAAGGGGTTAACAAGATGTTGAATAAACAAGTTCGATTAATAAGTAACGAGTGACCTAACATTCATTGTGTACTAATAAGTGATATAGATAAGAAGGATGAACTATTTCTTAGACACGTCTACCTGCCCCTTTAAAGTTCAAAATAATGTATTTATTTAATAGCAAATAAAGAAAGTTGGCTGTGAAAATATGCATTAGTGGGTTAGTAGTTTTATCAATTTTCTTTTTGCTATCAGCTTCAACCAACATTTCCATCCAAATGACAATGAAACAAAAAATATTTTATTTTTATTTTTATTTATTTGTTTTAAGATAGTTACAAAAGAGACAAAATCTATGTGGGATTTTCCTTCTCTTGGTTTATAATGCATCCTCACCTGAGGAGGTAGACAAGCTTTTGATTTTCTCAAATATTCCAGTTGCTCCCGTGTTACTGTTCTAACTCAAAGGGATTACGACTGTGGCAGGCTCCAAAGAAGGCTTGGTTTAAGGCTGTAGGCTTAGAATTGTCTCCTGGTATACATTGCAAATCAGCCACATTCTGGAGTGAAACTTTTGCTAAGAGTTCTCCGGCGATCTGAACCACATGGAGGTCGTACTGTCCAGGCCACTGATTCACCCACTGGGGAAACTCATCTGCCAGATTGGAGGTCGCTTTGTAGTTGTTTTGTGTCACATACTGCATGAAGGCCAGGCAGTGATACAGGCAGGTGTTCATGTACTGATTCTGCATGGCAATCTTGACGGAATAGGAATAATTAATGCCAGATCTCTCGAATATTCTCCTGATGTCTTCTGGGCATTGGTTGTTGTTGCTGTCAAAGTACAAGCCGTCTCCATCTTTGCCTCTGTAAAGAACAACGCAGTGTACCATTCCTCCTCTCTCCAAAATATCTGACCCAGATACCAGTTTAGTGCACTTTCCAGTGTTTTCATCATATTCAAGGTAGAGGATTAGACCATAACCTGGGGGAATTTCTTCGGAGTTATTTATGTCGTGGTCACTCTGTAAAAATCTAAAATTTGGCACAGGATTGCACCGACTAGTCAACATGGAGTTAACTTCATCAATACGTAGAATTCGTATCTGGGCTAAGTGTAAGATAACAACATTCAAGAAGTCAAGATTTTTAGACGTGACAAACTCGTCTTCGGTTTTAACTATAGCTTCTCCATTGTTCGGGTGAACATATCGCTTTGATATTTCACAAGTTGCAGGGAGACGGTCTTGATACGAAGAAATATACGACATGAATGCAACGCTGTGATAAAAGCTGGTGTCTACGTAAGAGGTTTGTAGCACAAGTGGATTTCCTGCATAACCCAAATTATGCATGGTGGTTAGGACCTCACTCTGTATATTATGCATGGTGGTTAGGACCTCACTCTGTATATTATGCATGGTGGTTAGGACCTCACTCTGTATATTATGCATGGTGGTTAGGACCTCACTCTGTATATTATGCATGGTGGTTAGGACCTCACTCTGTATATTATGCATGGTGGTTAGGACCTCACTCTGTATATTATGCATGGTGGTTAGGACCTCACTCTGTATATTATGCATGGTGGTTAGGACCTCACTCTGTATATTATGCATGGTGGTTAGGACCTCACTCTGTATATTATGCATGGTGGTTAGGACCTCACTCTGTATATTATGCATGGTGGTTAGGACCTCACTCTGTATATTCTTGTTGTTGGCAAAGTTCGTGAATATGAACTTATTATCTCGGCCAAGATAGAGGACTTCAAAGTTAATTTTATACAAGTTTTCTTTATAAGCGAAACACCAAAGGCATCCGCAATTCAGCACAAGTTTCATTATCCCGACTGTCCCAAAGTGTTTAATATAAAACATATCCACTAACGCTGTCATGATTATACTGTGTAGAGCATGAACCATTATCAAATATATTTATTGGGAAAAGGTAGTGTTTTGCCGGGATCTATTCTGTTGAGCTCCTACCTAACTCGTCAAAGTCATAGTTCATATATAAAATGCCCCAGAACGAGAAGCCCACCACGGAAGCCACGAGCGAGAACAACAAAGAAACGGGAACAGAAACACCCGAAGGAAAGGCCCACAGAACGAAAGGACCAGGTGAGAGCAGACGCCCCATAGATCAGCGTGAGAGAAGAAAGAAGGAGAGAAGGCACCAAGCCAACCAGTTCAGACAGGGCGAAGCCCGCAGGGCTAAGCAGCTCCAAACCACACCTGCCTATCGCTTCTAACCACTGACCCTTCCCCCACCTCGCGTATCCACTACCCCTCGTGTCCTACACCTCTTACCCGCCAGACTCTACCTACATGATGATGAACATGAATACACCTTAATTTAATACACCCATGCCCTGTCCCTAAGTTAAGATATCAATATCAACATACCCTAAAATACCTTGTCTTGCCAGACTAAGTTTCTGAAGACAAACCGCCCCCATAAATCTATGTATGTTCTTCCATCCGAGAAGTAATAGGCTCCATCCAGATCCACTTATGCTAGTGTTGTTCAATTCTATCATTTGTCTTGCACAAGTATTTCAGAAGTGGTATATCAATAAACGTGATCGTGTGTCTTGTTACCGTGTGTTTCTTTTGTGTTCTCTATTCATCATACCTTGTATTGTGCATGCAGCCTTATATACCCAGTCAGTTAGAACTCACATTACCCAAGTTAAACCTGTAGAAAAACAGGGCATAACATAACAATTATAAAGGTATTAACCTGTTACAACAATAAAACAAGTGGAAACAGTGTTTAGATGGTCAAAATCGGCGATACAAGCCGGGAGTTACATAATGTATGGCTGAGGCAACCTCCCTGCACTCCTCCCCAACCCTTGTCTGGAGAGACACTGTTACGCAATAGTCTCTCTCTCGCTCTTGGTAACATATATTGGTAACATTTGATACTTCCCAGGATTATAATCTTAGTACAGATGTACTGAGAGACCAGACGTCTGGCTGAACATTGCCTCGTAGGGGGAGGGAGGGGTGGGGGGGGGGGGGGGGGAGGGCTCTAAGGGAGTATAGGATGTCAGATGTGGAAATTTTATGGTTCCCATGATAGTAGTGTTATAGGAAGCTTAAAAAAAAAAAAAAAAAACAAAAAAACGGAAATTTCAATATAATTCAGGAATATTCCTGGAGTCTCCTTAACCCTCTCACGTTCTTGACGCAATTTTGAGCCTATTTGGGATACTTTAAGAACATAAGAAAATGGGAGTCTGCAGAAAGCCGATTGGCCTAAGCAAGGCAGATCCCTGTCCCACACAACCCCAATTACAAAGCCCAATTAAAGGCTCAACACTCTAATACCCTGAGGATCATCTTACCAAACCGGTTAGAGATTAACGCAGGATTACGGGGGTCTGCAGAGCGCTGATTGGCCCAACCCGGCTGATCCCCCTTCACACCCAACCCTTCTCGTCCATATGCTTATCCAATTTTTTCTTAAAGCTCCCTATCGTTCTTGATCCCACTATATCACTTGGTAGCCTATTCCACCCATCTACAACTCTGTTACCAAACCAATATTTGCCTATATCTTTTCTGAAACGAAATTTATCTAATTTGAAACCATTGGTACGAGTTCTTTCGCTATCACTGAGCTTTAGTACATTTGTCATGTCCCCTTTGTTAATCCCACTAACCCACTTGAACACCTCTATCATATCCCCTCTAACTCTGCGTCTCTCTAACGAATGTAAACCTAATTTCTTCAACCTTTCTTCATACGGAAAATTTCTAATATTATGGATCATTTTTGTCATTCTACGCTGAATTCTCTCCAATGAATCTATGTCCATTCTGTAATAAGGACACCAAAATTGGACAGCATAATCCATATGGGGTCTCACTAATGACAAGTAAAGTTTTAAGATAACATCAGCAGTTCTGTTACTCACACTCCTAGAGATGAACCCGAGAATCCTGTTTGCCTTATTACGAACGCTTATACACTGTTTTCTAGGCTTCAAATCATTGCTAACAAACACACCTAGATCTTTCTCGCAGTCTGAATTTTCTAATTCTAAATTAGCTAGTTTATATTTAACATTTGTTTGCATCTTCCCTATCTTTAATACCTTGCATTTGTCAATGTTAAACTTCATCTGCCAATTTACTGACCATTCATGTAAGGTATCTAGATCCCTTTGGAGGCACTCTATATCGCTATCTGAATCAATTGATCTCCCCATTTTAGTATCGTCTGCGAATTTACTTATCCTACTAGTTATACCTAAATCTAGGTCATTTATGTATATAAGAAACAACAGGGGACCTAATACCGATCCCTGGGGGACACCACTTTTGACTGCTCCCCACTCTGACTTGGTACCATTTATGCTGACTCTCTGTTTCCTACCAATTAGCCATGACCTAATCCATCCCAACAACGACCCTCCTATTCCATGTGCCTCAACCTTTCTCATCAATCTCTCATGAGGGACTCTGTCGAAAGCTTTACTGAAATCTAAATATATAATATCATATGACTTGTCACTATCTACTGCTTCATATACCTCTGAGAAAAAGCTAAGCAAATTAGTAAGGCAAGAACGTCCCTGAGTGAATCCATGCTGAGAAGAATTTATTAAGTTAAATTTTACTAAGTGGCTTCTAATTTTCCTAGCAATAATGGACTCTAGCAACTTTCCTATGATTGATGTGAGACTAATGGGACGGTAATTGGATGCTATCGATTTATCACCTTTTTTGAAGATCGGAACTACATTTGCAAGCTTCCAAGCTTCTGGAACTAAACCTGTTTCTAATGACTTGTTAAATATAAATGCTAATGGACTACTTAACTCATCTCTGCATTCTTTTAATACTCTAGCATATACCTCGTCAGGACCAGGCGATTTTTGAGGTTTCAGTCTGTCAATTTCCTTAAGCACATCATTTCTACTTATACTAACTGAACTTAACATATTTTCTATACTATCACTATATACCATATTGACTTCTGGAATCTGTGCCAAATTTTCATTAGTGAAAACGGAAAGAAACTGACTATTTAATGTACTGCATATTTCTAAATCATTTTCTGTTATTTCTCCTATTGAAGTTTTTAGGGGGCCTATTACATCTCTAACTTTAGATTTATATAGTTGGTAAAAAGCTTTAGGGTTATTTTTTGAGTCGCTGGCTATCCTTATTTCATAATTTATTTTTGCTTTCCTGATTTCCTTTTTGACCTGTCTTGATAGAGTCTGATAGTATATATGTAAATGATTTTCACCTTTCTTTATTTTTCGATATATTCTTTTCTTTTTTCCTATAAGATCTATTAGCTTATTAGTCATCCATTTTGGTTGGTTCTGCGTCGATCTAAATCTTTTAGGGATATATTTATTTTGAGCATTGTGGAGTGAAGCAATAAACTGGTTATATGTAGGTGGCAAGTTTAACTCTGGCATATCCTGACTTAATTGCTTAACAATAGGGTCCACCCTTAAGTCTCTTCTTAGCCCACCATAATCGGCTTTTCTGAAATCTGGGATAAGTGTCGTATTCTCTTTAGCATTCCCTGTCCATTGTATATTAAAATAAATAGATTTATGATCGCTATTTCCTAGGTGGTCACCAATCTCTACATTAGTTATCATATGTTCATTGTTACTGAAAACTAAATCAAGAATATTAATACCTCTAGTCGGCGTATCTATGAATTGAAATAAAAAACTATCTTGTACTACCTCAATAAACTCTACTGAATCGGAGTCGCCTATTTGGTGCTGCCAATCAATGTTCGGAAAATTAAAATCCCCCATAATGCACACATTGCTAAACCTTGATGCTATTTTAATTTCCTCCCATAACGATTTTCCGCCATTTCTACTCATATTAGGCGGTCTATATATAACTCCAATAACTATGGTCTCACTACCTTCGTTAACCTCTACCCAAACACTTTCATTATCATTATTTAGTCTAATACCTGATTTAATACAGCTTTTTAATGTACTCCTGACAAACACTGCTATACCCCCGACCCTCCTACTTATTCGGTCATATTTAAACAAACTATATCCTGGAATATCAAATTCTGCTAAAAAATGCCTAGATTCTGTATTAATCCACGTTTCAGTTAGCGCTATTATGTCTATATTTTCTGTGCTAACGAGTGCTCTAAGTTCGTTCATTTTGTTACATAAACTCCTACAATTTGTATAATATACCCTCAACCTATTACTTTTATTTGCAACTAATTTTCTATTGTGTTTAGCTAACTTATTATTTCCTGTTGAACTACTAGCTCTAGACGGAAATTCTACTCTATCAGTATTGTCATCTTTACTATCAGTTACATGTGTAGTGTTATCGATACTACTATTACACATCACTATATCCGCACTATCTTGACTGATTATTTCTATTTTACTCACTGGTTTGTCACATGAAGTACCTGCTCCATATGGAGACAGTATTTTACTTACACACCCAGGTTTTTTTAACGAAACCCCGCAACAATCTTGTCGAGTGAGCTGGCCAAGGTCGAAACTCCTAGTCGAGAGAGATGTACTCCATCCTGGGCATACAGTTCATCCTTACCATAAAAGAGGGACCAGTTATCCAGGAATGGAATAGTATTTGCCTTACAATACTTCTCCAGCCGGCTATTTACACCAATAGCCCTGGAGGACCATTCCTTCCTTACCCCTCTTCTAGGCAGGATACTGTTTACCACAGGAACTCCACCTTTTTCCTTGATCCTCTCCAACATTTCCTGATACTTGGAGAGCAACTCCTCAGTCCTGCATCTCCATATGTCGTTGCTCCCTGCATTGAGGAAGATGATGGGGTCCTCCCCACTCACTTCCATGACAGCATCTATCTTCTCAGCCACCCTCCCGACTCCGGCACCAGGCACGTAGACAACTTTACCAACCTGAGTGTTTGTTGCCCTGCCAAGGTATCTAACCAATGAATCACCGACAATGAAAACAGACCTAGCTTTTTCCTTTTGTCGGCGTGTAGCAGTAGTTGTTGCAGCAACAGCAGCAGACTCCCCCCCCTCCCCTCTCACTGCCTCGATGATCGCCACTTCATCGCCATCACTCTCATCAGCCAAGGTGCTGAAGTTGTTGTGGGTCTTGACTGGCTGCCTTTTCAGCTTGCAGGCCGTTGCACTAGTTGACACCACTTTCCAAGGGGCTTCACGATCCCTGGGAACACTTCCGGTAGCCTCACACTTCTTCTCCGCCATAGCTAGTCTCAAGGCCAAATTTTCATCTTTGAGACACTGAATCTCCTGCTCCACACTCTCCAGTCTTTCTTGCAAAGCAAGACAAAGCTGGAGAGTATGGGAGGAGACACCAGACTCATCAACAACAGCCATCACTATGAAAGTTCACTAGGACCTCACTAAGGGTAAACCGGTACACTAGCGGTCACTGGGGACGTCCACACTAGTCACGGGTCAGAGGGCAACTTTAAAGCCTTTGTTACCATCAGGGGTATTTAGAAACCTTTAGTTTAGTTACTTTAACCTCTGCAGTTATCTTTGAGTTAGCTGTGGGCAGGAAACTAATTTTGGAGAGGTAATTATAAGAGTGAGAGAACTCTATTTCTTATTGCTAATCTGGCAACCTCTGCGTCATATGGTCGTGAGAGGGTAAATATAACGAGTAGGCCTACCTGGTGTACCATAGCCGGTACAGTGTACCCCTATGTCAATATTGTGACCTCCATATCGGTCAGACCTCATATGTCAAGCTAATGATATTGTGGCTCCAAACCCTATCCAGAACCCTCAACACAATCCACTATTAACCCGGGAACTACCGGGTGACTCTAAGGGGAGACTCCAGGAATATTCCTGAATTATATTGAAATTTCCGTGTTTTTTTTTGTTTTTTTTTAAGCTTCCTATAATACTGTACTATCATGGGAACCATAAAATTTCCACATCTGACATCCTATACTCCCACTAGAGCTCCCCCCCCCACCCCCACCCCTCCCTCCCCCTACGCGGTAATGTTCAGCCAGCCGCCTGGTCTCTCAGTATATCTGTACTAAGATTATAATCATGGGAAGTATCAAATGTCCACATCTGACATTCTATACTTCCTTAGAGCCCTCACCCCCCACCCCTCCCTCCCCCTACGAGGCAATGTTCAGCGAGACGTCTGGTCTCTCAGTACATCTGTACTAAGATTATAATCCTGGGAAGTATCAAATGTCCACATCTGACATACTATACTCACTTTGGTGCCTCGCCACACACACCACCCGCTACAGCCAGTAGGCTACACCCTCAGACAGCAAGTAGAGTATACGCACACATCTCGTTCTCTCGACTCGCTATCACCATGGTTCTCCCTACGAAGAAGCGCAAGCAAATGATAGCACTAAATAAGCGTAGGATAGCTAAGGCAAAGAGAGTTGAAAATCAACAACAACCAGGAACTTCCAGCACCTCTTCCACTACTCCACAAGAACCACAACCAGGAACTTCCGGCACCTCTTCCACTACTCCACAAGAACCACAACCAGGAACTTCCGGCACCTCTTCCACTACTCCACAAGAACAACAACCAGGAACTTCCGGCACCTCTTCCACTACTCCACAAGAACAACAACCAGGAACTTCCGGCACCTCTTCCACTATACTCCACAAGAACCACAACCAGGAACTTCCGGCACCTCTTCCACTACTCCACAAGAACAACAACCAGGAACTTCCGGCACCTCTTCCACTACTCCACAAGAACAACAACCAGGAACTTCCGGCACCTCTTCCACTACTCCAAGAACCACAACCAGGAACTTCCGGCACCTCTTCCACTACTCCACAAGAACAACAACCAGGAACTTCCGGCACCTCTCCCGCCTTAGTAAAACGGGAGCTTAGACAAAATATCGATCCAAGCCTTGACCAGATCTTAGACAGTTATATACTAATGAGTAGGAAAAAAATTGAAACTTGAAACTTGAAACAGGGTGGGGGGGAGGACTCTAAGGGAGTATAGGATGTCAGATGTGGACATTTGATACTGCCCATGATTATAATCTTAGTACAGATCTGATGTACTGAGAGACCAGGCGGCTGGCTGAACATTGCCGCGTAGGGGGAGGGAGGGGTGGGGGTGGGGGGGTAGGGCTCTAGTGGGAGTATAGGATGTCAGATGTGGAAATTTTATGGTTCCCATGATAGTACAGTATTATAGGAAGCTTTAAAAAAAACAAAAAAAAAAACAGAAATTTCAATATAATTCAGGAATATTCCTGGAGTCTCCCCTTAGAGTCACCTTGCAGTTCCCAGGTAAATAGTGGATTGTGTTGAGGGTTCTGGATAGGGTTTAGAGCCACAATATCATTAGCTTGACATATGAGGTCTGACCGGTATGGAGGTCACAATATTGACATAGGGGTACACTGTACCGGCTATGGTACACCAGGTACTCGTTATATTAATAGTGGATTCTGTTGAGGGTTGTGGATAGGGACTGGAGCCAAAATATCATTAGCTTGCTATATGAGGTCTGACCGGTATGGAGGTCACAATATTGATTTAGGGGTACACTGTACCGGCTATGGTACACCAGGTACACGTTATAATAATAGTGGATTGTGTTGAGGGTTGTGGATAGGGACTGGAGCCACAATATCATTAGCTTGCTAAATGAGGTCTGACCGGTATGAAGGTCACAATATTGACATAGGGGTACACTGTACCGGCTATGGTACACCAGGTACTCGTTATATTAATAGTGGATTGTGTTGAGGGTTGTGGATAGGGACTGGAGCCACAATATCATTAGCTTGCTAAATGAGGTCTGGCCGGTATGGAGGTCACAATATTGATATAGGGGTACACTGTACCGGGTATGGTACACCAGGTACTCGTTATATTAATAGTGTATTGTGTTGAGGGTTGTGGATAGGGACTGGAGACACAATATCATTAGCTTGCTAAATGATGTCTGGCCGGTATGAAGGTCACAATATTGACATAGGGGTACACTGTACCGGCTATGGTACACCAGGTATTCGTTATATTAATAGTGGATTGTGTTGTGGATAGGGACTGGAGCCACAATATCTTTAGCTTGATGTATGAGGTCTGACCGGTATGGAGGTCACAATATTGACATAGGGGTACACTGTACCGGCTATGGTACACCAGGTACTCGTTATATTAATAGAGGATTGTGTTGAGGGTTGGGGATTGGGTCTGGAGCCACAATATCATTGGCTTGCTATTCCAGGTCTGACCGGTATGGGGGTCACAATATTGACATAGGGGTACACCATACCGGGTATGGTACACCAGGTACTCTTTATATAAATATTGGATTCTGGTGAGGGTTGGGGATAGGGTCTGGAGCCACAATATCATTAGCTTGATATATGAGGTCTGACCGGTATGGAGGTCACAATATTGACATAGAGGTACACTGTACCGGCTATGGTACACCAGGTACTCGTTATATTAATAGTGGATTGTGTTGAGGGTTGTGGATAGGGTCGGGAGCCACAATATCAATACCCTGCTATTCGAGCTCTGACCAGTATGGAGGTCACAATATTGACATAGGGGTACACTGTACCGTCTATGGTACACCAGGTACTTGTCATATTAATAGTGGATTGTGTTGAGAGTTGGGGATAAGGTCTGGCGCCACAATATCATTAGCTTGCTATATGAGGTCTAACAGGTGTGGAGGTCACAATATTGACATAGGGGTACACTGTACCGGCTATGGTACACAAGGTACTCGTTATATTAATAGTGGATTCTGTTGAGGGTTGAGGATAGGGACTGGAGCCACAATATCATTAGATGGCTATGTGAGGTTTGACCGGTATGGAGGTCACAATATTGACATAGGGGTAGACTGTACCTGCTATAGTACACCAGGTACTCGTTATATTAATAGTGGATTATGTTGATGCTTGGGGATAGGGTATGGAGCCACAGTATCATTAGCTTGCTATTCGAGGTCAGACCGGTATGGAGGTCACAATATTGACATAGGGGTACACTGTACCGGCTATGGTACACCAGGTACTCCTTATGTTAATAGAGGATTGTGTTGAGGGTTAGAGATGGGGTCTGGAGCCACAATATAATTGGCTTGCTATTCGAGGTCTGACCGGTATGGAGGTCACAATGTTGAAATAGGGGTACACTGTACCGGCTATGGTACACCAGGTACTCGTTATATTAATAGTAGATTATGTTGAGGGTTGGGGATAGGGTCTGGAGCCACAATATCATTAGCTTCCTATATGAGGTCTGACCGGTATGGAGGTCACAGTATTGACATAAGGGTACACTGTACCGGCTATGGTACACCAGGTACTCGTTATATTAATAGTGAATTGTGTTGAGGGTTGTGGATAGGGTCTGGAGCCACAATATCATCAGCTTGCTATATGAGGTCTGACCGGTATGGAGGTCACAATATTGACATAGGGGTACACTGTACCGGCTATGGTACACCAGGTACTAGTTATATTAATAGTGGATTCTGTTGAGGGTTGGGGATTGGGTCTGGAGCCACAATATCATTATTTTGCTATATGAGGACTGACCGGTATGGAGGTCACAGTATTGACATAGGGGTACACTGTACCGGCTATGGTACACCAGGTACTCGTTATATTAATAGTGTATTGTGTAGAAGGTTGTGGATAGGGACTGGAGCCACAATATCTTTAGCTTGATATATGAGGTCTGACCGGTATGGAGGTCGCAATATTGACATAAGGGCACACTGTACCGGATATGGTACACCAGGTATTCGTTATATTAATAGGGGATTGTGTTGAGGGTTGGGGATAGGGTCTGGAGCCACAATATCATTGGCTTTCTATTCGAGGTCTGACCAGTATGGAGGTCACAATATTGAAATAGGGGTACACTGTACCGGCTATGGTACACCAGGTACTCGTTATAATAATAGTGGATTGTGTTGAGGGTTGGGGATAGGGTCTGGAGCCACAATATCATTAGCTTGCTATATGAGGTCTGACCGGTATGAAGGTCGCAATATTGACATAGGGGTACACTGTACCGGGTATGGTATACCAGGTTCTCGTTATATAAATATTGAATTCTGTTGAGGGTTGGGGATAGGGTCTGGAGCCAGAATATCATTAGCTTGCTATTCGAGTTCTGACTAGTGTGGAGGTCACAATATTGAAATAGGGGTACACTGTACCGGCTATGGTACACGTTATATTTATAGTGGATTCTGTTGAGGGTTGGGGATAGGTTCTGGAGCCACAATATAATTAGCTTGCTATATGAGGTCTGACCAGTATGGAGGTCACAATATTGACATAGGGGTACACTGTACCGGATATGGTACACCAGGTACTCGTTATATTAATATTGAATTCTGTTGAGGGTTGGGGATAGGGTCTGGAGCCACAATATCATTAGCTTGATATATGAGGTCTGACCGGTATGGAGGTCACAATATTGACATAGGGGTACACTGTACCGGCTATGGTACACCAGGTACACGTTATATTAATAGTGGATTCTGTTGAGGGTTGGGGATAGGGTCTGGAGCCACAATATCATTAGCTTGCTATATGAGGTCTGACCGGTATGGAGGTCACAATATTGACATAGGGGTACACTGTACCGGCTATGGTACACCAGGTACTCGTTATATTAATAGTGGATTCTGTTGAGGGTTGGGGATAGGGTCTGGGGACACAATATCATTAGCTTGCTATATGAGGTCTGACCGGGATGGAAGTCACAATATTGACTTAGGGGTACACTGTACCGGGTATGGTACACCAGGTGCTCGTTATATTAATAGTGGATTCTGTTGAGGGTTGTGGATAGGGACGGGAGCCAAAATATCATTAGCTTGCTATATGAGGTCTGACCGGTATGGAGGTCACAATATTGACATAGGGGAACACTGTACCGGCTATGGTACACCAGGTACTCGATATATTAATAGTGGATTCTGTTGAGGGTTGGAGATAGGGTCTGGAGCCACAATATCTTTAGCTTGCTATATGAGGTCTGACCGGTATGGAGGTCGCAATATTGACA
Organism: Paralithodes platypus; assembly: GCA_032716605.1. NCBI lineage: Eukaryota > Metazoa > Arthropoda > Malacostraca > Decapoda > Lithodidae > Paralithodes > Paralithodes platypus. The sequence continues at coordinate 19,222,618 of CM064481.1, forward strand.
TAGGGGTACACTGTACCGGGTATGGTACACCAGGTTCTCGTTATATAAATATTGGATTCTGTTGAGGGTTGGGGATAGGGTCTGGAGCCATAATATCATTAGCTTGCTATTCGAGTTCTGACCAGTGTGGAGGTCACAATATTGAAATAGGGGTACACTGTACCGCTATGGTACACCAGGTACACATTATATTTATAGTGGATTCTGTTGAGGGTTGGGGATAGGGTCTGGAGCCACAATATCATTAGCTTGCTATATGAGGTCTGACCAGTATGGAGGTCACAATATTGACATAGGGGTACACTGTACCGGGTATGGTACACCAGGTACACGTTATATTAATAGTGGATTGTGTTGAGGGTTGTGGATAGGGTCTGGAGCCACAATATCATCAGCTTGCTATATGAGGTCTGACCGGGATGGAAGTCACAATATTGACATAGGGGTACACTGTACCGGGTATGGTACACCAGGTGCTCGTTATATTAATATTGGATTCTGTTGAGGGTTGTGGATAGGGACGGGAGCCAAAATATCATTAGCTTGCTATATGAGGTCTGACTGGTATGGAGGTCACAATATTGACATAGGGGAACACTGTACCGGCTATGGTACACCAGGTACTCGATATATTAATAGTGGATTCTGTTGAGGGTTGGGGATAGGGTCTGGAGACACAATATCTTTAGCTTGCTATATGAGGTCTGACCGGTATGGAGGTCGCAATATTGACATAGGGGTACACTGTACCGGGTATGGTACACCAGGTTTTCGTTATATAAATATTGGATTCTGTTGAGGGTTGGGGATAGGGTCTGGAGCCATAATAAAATTTGCTTGCTATTCGAGTTCTGACCAGTGTGGAGGTCACAATATTGAAATAGGGGTACACTGTACCGCTATGGTACACCAGGTACACATTATATTTATAGTGGATTCGGTTGAGGGTTGGGGATAGGGTCTGGAGCCACAATATCATTCGCTTGCTATATGAGGTCTGACCAGTATAGAGGTCACAATATTGACATACTGGTACACTGTACCGGGTATGGTACAGCAGGTACTCGTTATATTAATAATGAATTCTGTTGAGGGTTGGGGATAGGGTCTGGAGCCACAATATCATTAGCTTGATATATGAGGTCTGACCGGTATGGAGGTCACAATATTGACATAGGGGTACACTGTACCGGCTATGGTACACCAGGTACACGTTATATTAATAGTGGATTGTGTTGAGGGTTGTGGATAGGGTCTGGAGCCACAATATCATCAGCTTGCTAAATGAGGTCTGACCGGTATGGAGGTCACAATATTGACTTAGGGGTACACTGTACCGGCTATGGTACACCAGGTACACATTATATTAATAGTGGATTCTGTTGAGGGTTGGGGATAGGGTCTGGAGCCACAATATCATTAGCTTGCTATATGAGGTCTGACCGGTATGGAGGTCACAATATTGACATAGGGGTACACTGTACCGGCTATGGTACACCAGGTACTCGTTATATTAATAGTGGATTCTGTTGAGGGTTGGGGATAGGGTCTGGGGACACAATATCATTAGCTTGCTATATGAGGTCTGACCGGGATGGAAGTCACAATATTGACTTAGGGGTACACTGTACCGGGTATGGTACACCAGGTGCTCGTTATATTAATAGAGGATTCTGTTGAGGGTTGTGGATAGGGACGGGAGCCAAAATATCATTACCTTGCTATATGAGGTCTGACCGGTATGGAGGTCACAATATTGACATAGGGGAACACTGTACCAGCTATGGTACACCAGGTACTCGATATATTAATAGTGGATTCTGTTGAGGGTTGTGGATAGGGACTGGAGCCACAATATCATTAGATGGCTATGTGAGGTTTGACCGGTATGGAGGTCACAATATTGACATAGGGGTACACTGTACCTGCTATAGTACACCAGGTACTCGTTATATTAATAGTGGATTGTGTTGATGCTTGGGGATAGGTTATGGAGCCACAGTATCATTAGCTTGCTATTTGAGGTCAGACTGGTATGGAGGTCACAATATTGACATAGTGGTACATTGTACCGGCTATGGTACACCAGGTACTCGTTATGTTAATAGAGGATTGTATTGAGGGTTAGAGATGGGGTCTGGAGCCACAATATAATTGGCTTGCTATTCGAGGTCTGACCGGTATGGAGGTCACAATATTGAAATAGGGGTACACTGTACCGGCTATGGTACACCAGGTACTCGTTATATTAATAGTGGATTATGTTGAGGGTTGGGGATAGGGTCTGGAGCCACAATATCATTAGCTTGCTATATGAGGTCTGACCGGTATGGAGGTCAAAGTATTGACATAAGGGTACACTGTACCGGCTACGGTGCACCAGGTACTCGTTATATTAATAGTGAATTGTGTTGAGGGTTGTGGATAGGGTCTGGAGCCACAATATCATCAGCTTGCTATATGAGGTCTGACCGGTATGGAGGTCACAATATTGATATAGGGGTACACTGTACCGGCTATGGTACACCAGGTACTCATTATATTTATAGTGGATTGTGTTGAGGGTTGTGGATAGGGACTGGAGCCACAATATCATTAGCTTGACATATGAGGTCTGACCGGTATGGAGGTCACAATATTGACATAGGGGTACACTGTACCGGCTATGGTACACCAGGTACTCGTTATATTAATAGTGGATTCTGTTGAGGGTTGGGGATTGGGTCTGGAGCCACAATATCATTAGTTTGCTATATGAGGTCTGACCGGTATGGAGGTCACAGTATTGACATAGGGGTACACTGTACCGGCTATGGTACACCAGGTACTCGTTATATTAATAGTGGCTTGTGTTGAAGGTTGTGGATAGGGACTGGAGCCACAATATCTTTAGCTTGATATATAAGGTCTGACCGGTATGGAGGTCGCAATATTGACATAAGGGTACACTGTACCGGATATGGTACACCAGGTATTCGTTATATTAATAGGGGATTGTGTTGAGGGTTGGGGATAGGGTCTGGAGCCAAAATATCATTGGCTTTCTATTCGAGGTCTGACCGGTATGGAGGTCACAATATTGAAATAGGGGTACACTGTACCGGCTATGGTACACCAGGTACTCGTTATAATAAGAGTGGATTGTGTTGAGGGTTGGGGATAGGGTCTGGAGCCACAATATCATTAGCTTGCTATATGAGGTCTGACCGGTATGGAGGT